>FXXK01000043.1:1005433-1031506 GCA_900184695.1 Betula pendula | reverse complement strand
TTTAGGCACATGAAAAACGTCAGGAACAGAAAGGGAAGGGGTATTGATAGTGCCAATATTTTTAACAGTCATAGTTGAGCCATCAGCTGTGCGAATGAATGATGAGTGTGGTGAAGGTGCAAATGTGGTAAACGAAGAGGGAGAAGGTGTCATATGATTGCAACAAGCAGAATCAAAAAGCCAAGAGGAAGATGTACCTGGTAAAACTGAGAGAACAGAGGAAGATGCATTACCAGAACGAGCTAGGACCTGACTGACGATAGCCTCTAAGTCAGCTGTAGATAGAGTGAAAGTGGATCCTGAAGACTCACCAGAGGGAGCAGTTGGAGATGGAGCAACTGGAGAGGTATCATTCTCAGTAGTGGCAACCACGACATTGGGTGCAGAAGATCTGCCCTTACGCCAACATTTATCAATAGTGTGCCCTGGCCGTTTGCAGTAACGACAAAAGTTGTTGTTGCGAGTCTTATGAGAAGGTCGATTAGAAGACAATCGAGTAGGACCGGACTTGTCAGATTGCTCAGGCTGGGTTGATGAAGAACCAAAGGATGGAGCAGCCAAGACTGTGTGGCTATGTTGAGAACGCATAATCTGCAGCCTAGTCTCCTCGTGAACTAGTTCAAACACAGCCTGGTCCAGGGTTGGAAGAGGAGTGCGATGCAAAAGTTGCCCACGAACAGATTCAAAATCAGCATGTAGAGCCAGCATAAATTGATAAAGGCGATGCTGATCCCTGCGTGCAGCATACATCTGAGCATCAGTAGGATCCTTCCAAATGGGATCTGAGAGAGCAAGCTGATCCCATAAGAATTGCATGCGAGCAAAGAAATCATTGATAGTCTGTACAGGTTCTTGCTTCAGATGATCAAGTTCGAGCATAATTTGATACTCTCGAGAGCCATCAACAGAGGAGTAGCGAGACGCAAGCATATCCCAAGCACCCTTAGCTTCATCAAAACTGCCAAAGAGAGCTGAAATAGATGGAATGGTGGTGTTACGAAACCACGTAAGAATCTGATGATGATTACTGTCCCAATCAATGAGACGAGTGCGGAAAGCATCATCAGACTCAGAAGCACCTTTAGTGGGCTTGGTGATATTGCCAGTCACATAAAGCCAAAGCTTGCGCCCTTTCAGAAAACTACGCATAGATTGAGCCCAAATGGTATAGTTGGTGCCATCCAAAATAGCCTGAACATGAGTAAGAATCTCGTGTTGTGCCATCTGGTGATGTCCAATGCAAAAAACAGACTAAAAATATGAGATCAGGACGAAAAATTAAGTAGGAAACACCTGGTCAAAGCTGTCAAAAGTCAACAGTCAAAGTCAACGGTCAACAGTGCACTAGGGCTGACGTGGCAGATGCTGTGCCGGAACAGGACTGCTGACGTGGACTAGGACGTGGCTGTAGTGGGTGACTGACACGTGGCAGACGACAGTGGAGCAGAGTCTGGCGCGTGACTGACACGCGCCTGATGCCTGACGGCGCGTGGAGCGGAGTTCCAGAAATTTTGGACGGCGCGTGGAGGCGCGTCCAACAGGATTTGTCGCCGATTCTGGTGGATCTGGGATCGGTGGCGGCAGATCTATCAGATGGCGCGGCTTCCGAGGTGATCCGATGAGCGGGAGCGGCGCGTGGACGGACGACAGTTTCTTGCAGCGGCGCGTGGGGGAGCGTGACGACTCCGATGAGGCTGTGCTCGGCGGCTCTGGAACGGTTTTCTTCCTAGGTTTCGATTGGTATAGGTACCAGATCGAGACGATGAGGGGAAGAAGGAGAACCGAAAAAGGACAGAGCGAGAGAGACACCGGAGGTACTGGCGGCGCCGAAAAAGAGCGGAGAAGAAGCCAAAAAAATTATAACGGTGATTCAGAACCTGTGCTCTGATACCATGTTGAGAATAAGGTTGTATATTGAATCATACATAAAACTGTACATGAGGGGCCTATTTATATAGGAATACAATAGAGCTGTACATATCAATAAGCCATGTGGGACAATGAATAATATATACTAATATATTCTAACACTGGACATAAGTTTCCAGTCAGAGTAATCACAGTTTTCATGTTAATTAGTTGCTTCCATGTTGTTTCCGAAGACCAAAAAAAAAAGTCTTCAAATCAACACAGAGATCTAGAAGATGGGAAGCATCTTGTTTTTTCAAAGGAAGCTGATTTCTCTAGAAGATGAAATCGGCTAGCCAGTAGCCCTTGGAGATGAAAACCAAAAAGAGATAGAGACCTTGGAGATGCGACAATGGAGTCTTGAATTTTTTTTTTGGGGGAAGCTAATTTATCTAGAAGATGGAAAGCTCTAAAGAAGATGGAGAGCTAGTGAGAATAGGAGAAAAGTGAGAAACCAACGCCCTTCTCAATTTTTTTTTTTTTTTGTCAGCATAGTACACTGACCTCACGTCAGACTTCACCTTTTTTTCTTCTTGACACCACTGCCCCCCAACACGTCCAGTGCCCATCTGAAATTTTTTTCTCTCTCTAACACCCGTGGATCAGCCACGTTGGTTCCACGTCATTTGGTAAAGTTTCTTCCGTAAATCTTTATGTACCTGTAGCATTTCTCTTAAACCAAGCATGGGGCTTCCCCCATTAAGTTCTGCAGTCTCTTGCTCATCAGCTTTTTGCATCCTTACAATCGTTTTGGTCTTTTGCTCTGGTTCGGCCACCTATGGCATTGGCGGGAATGAGACAGACCGGCTATCCTTGCTTGAATTCAAGGCCAAGATAGTAAATGACCCTTTCATGTTTTTGAGCTCGTGGAATGACACCACCCACTTTTGCCAGTGGCGTGGTGTTACATGTGGTCGCCTCCACCAGAGGGTCACGGAGTTGCGCCTGCCATCTCAGAAACTCGTGGGATCTATATCGCCTTACATTGGAAATTTGAGCTTTCTAAGGTATCTATATCTCTACAACAATAGCTTCAGTCACGAAATCCCTCGAGAAATAGGCCGTTTGCATAGATTGCTTGAACTACGGTTGTCCAATAATTCACTGGGTGGCAGTATTCCTGCCAATTTATCCGGTTGCTCAAACCTCAGGCTTTTTCGTCTTGGTATTAACCAGTTGGTAGGAGAAATTCCTGTTGAGCTTGGCTCCTTGTCAAAGCTCCAAATATTTTCTGCAGCCGGAACAAATTAACCGGAAGGATCCCTCCACTTCTTGGCAACTTATCCTCACTTGAAAGACTTTATTTATCCTCAAATAATCTAGGTGGGAGTATTCCTAGTTCTCTAGGCCAACTAATGAATCTTACAACTATTGTAATTTCTTTCAATCAGTTATCAGGTACCATCCCTCCATCAATTTTCAATCTCTCTTCTATTACAATTCTTGATGTGGTATTTAATCAAATCGAAGGGAGTCTTCCATGGGACTTGGGGATAACTCTTCCGAATCTCCAACTCTTCTACATTTCCGCTAACCAATTTACTGGCTCCATTCCTCCTTCAATATCCAATGCCTCAAATCTGGAACAACTTTTTATTGTAGTGAACAATTTTACCGGAAACGTGCCTTCTTTGGAGAAGCTGCACAGGCTTCAAGTTTTGAGCACTACCTACAATCACCTAGGAAGTGGGGGAGCTGATGACTTGAGTTTTCTCTGCTCCTTGACCAATTCCACCAAGTTAGATGTATTGGCCATAAACGGTAACAACTTTGGTGGAGTCTTACCAGAATGCATCAGCAACTTCTCATCTACTCTTCGAGCATTGTCTATAGATAACAATAATATAGCTGGAAGGATTCCAAGTGGGATCGTGAATCTGATCAACTTAGAGAGACTCGAGATGTGGAGTAACAGATTGTCAGGTAACATTCCCCATGATATTGGAAGGCTTCAGAGACTACAGGTAATGGATTTAGAAGGAAACAATCTCTCCGGCAACATCCCACACTCTCTTGGAAATCTGAGTATGTTACTCAAACTATATTTAAGTGATAATGATCTTCATGGAAGCATACCTTCAAGTCTAGGAAACTGCCAATCTTTGAATCTATTAGATCTTTCTAATAATAATCTCAGTGGTACTATACCTGCATAGGTCTTGGGTCTCTCAGCCATGTCAATTGGTCTTGGTTTGTCCAGAAACCGTTTTACTGGTTCCCTTCCCATGGAAGTTGGAAATCTGAATAATCTAGGTGAATTTGATATTTCAGAAAACATGTTAACCGGTGAAATTCCAAGGAGTCTTGGCAGTTGTATTAGGCTAGAGTTTCTAAGCCTGCAAGAAAACTTCTTCCAAGGGACCATTCCGTCAAGTTTTAGTTCTTTGAGAGGACTACGGAAGTTAGATCTTTCTCAGAACAATTTGTCAGGAAAAATTCCAGACTTTTTTGTGGGTTTCAACTCGTTGCAGCTTTTGAATCTATCTTACAACAATTTTGAGGGTTTGGTGCCGATAGATGGTGTTTTTAAGAACTCAGGTGCAATTTCAGTCGTAGGAAACAGTAGCTCTGCGGAGGAATACCAGCAATAAATTTGCCTAAATGCAACTTTCGAAAGTCCAAGAAGACAAAATTGACCTTAACCATGAAATTAATTATCTCCATAATTTGCGGGCTTCTAGGAGTAATTTCTCTACTGTCTTTTTTATTTGTCTGTTTGCTACGAAGGAAAAGGAAAGAAACCACTTCAAGTTCTTCAGAAAATTTGCTTCTGAATTTGTCTTACCAAAGTCTCCTAAAAGCCACTGATGGGTTCTCCTCTGCTAATTTGCTTGGTGTGGGTAGTTTTGGATCTGTGTATAAAGCAATCATCGATGAGGGCAGAACGACAGTTGCTGTCAAGGCGTTCAATCTTTTGCGTCGTGGAGCTTCCAAGAGCTTTCTTGCTGAGTGTAAGGCCCTAAGAAATATCAGGCATCGGAATCTTGTAAAGATACTTACAGTGTGTTCAGGTGTTGATTATAAGGGTAATGATTTCAAGGCTTTAGTTTATGAATTAATGGTCAATGGGAGCCTTGAGGATTGGTTGCATCCGACTACTAAAGAAGATGAGACGCACCTAGACCAGAGGAATCTTAATCTCTATCAGAGATTGAATATTGCCATTGATGTTGCGAGCGCATTGGAATATCTCCATTATCATTGTGAAACACCAATCCTCCATTGTGACCTCAAGCCGAGCAATGTTCTTCTCAACGATGAAATGATTGGGCATGTCGGAGACTTTGGGTTAGCAAGATTCTCTCCAAAAACTAACCATAACTCTTCAACCAACCAATCGAGCTCTATTGGCGTAAGAGGAACTATTGGTTATACTCCTCCAGGTGAGCACACTCAATATCATTCCTCAATTATAATCCTTTTTCTTTTAATAACATTTTTAAGTTTGAAGAGGATAAGAGCATGTTTAGCGTCGCAATTTCGCATGGTAAAAGTGTGTTTTTAAATAAAATCGTGAAAAGTTTTCTGTTTGGAGAGTGCGTTTGAAAAAAATTGTAGTTTGAAAACATGAAAAAAAAAAAAAAATCATATTTTCAAATCGCAAGCATGGGTTGCATTTTTTTTTTTTAAAATGGACGATTTTAAAGGCCAGACTAAAGTTTTAAAGATTAAATTGTGATTTTTACGAAACGCTTAACTGTATTTTTTAAAATTGTGTTTTTATCAACTTAATTTTTAAATCGTTACTTTTTCAAACCGCACGTTTTGAAATCGTTAAACCAAATGGACACAATCATAGTTTTATTATCCATTTTCTTGATAAACATGCAGGATCAGTACAATTTTATTTTCATGTCTGGTTTCCTCACATAGAGAGTATCATAGCATAATTCATTTCTTAGCATATACACTTTAATTATATAGTCATATTACAATTAATCATATGTATATGTTAAATTGCAGAGTATGGTATGGGGAATGAGATGTCCTCCTATGGTGATATATATAGTTATGGAATCCTCATATTAGAAATGTTTACCGGAAAAAGACCCACAGATGATATGTTTCAAGGCACTCTAAATCTACATTCGTTTGTCCAAGAAGCTTTGCTTGAACGAGTGGTCGAGATTGCAGATCCAATTCTTTTTTAGGAAAGAGAAGAAGAAACAACCACGAACAATGCTCATAATAATTACAATAGCACTAGAAGAAGCAAAATTCAGGAGTGCTTGATTTTGATGTTTGAGATTAGAGTTGCTTGTTCTGTTGATCAGCCAGAAGAACGTATGAGCATCAAAGATGTGGCAACTAAGCTTCTTCTTATCAAGAAAAAGCTTCTTGAAACTATAAGACATGGAGGCAGCCAAACTACCAGTAGACCATAAACTCAATAGGTAATATTGGTAGCTTAGTAGCTTGGTTATGCTCATTGCATTTTGCATTTTTCCTTTTGCCTTGTATTGTCTATTTCAATTTTATGTCCAACAGTACCATTTGATGATGATTATAATTAAACTCATTTCATTTTGCCTTCTGTTGCTTATTTCAATTTTGACGCCAGAAAATGAGAGCATTCAGCTCTCTAACACGTTGTTCGGTCTACTCGGCCCCTGAAGCAGGGGCCAGCTAGCCACGGTCAAAATTTTGTGCTTTTTTTCTATTGGTCATTCATTTATAATGGTCTACAATAAATTTGAGAAAATTTAAGATTGAAGGTCATTTATGCATGAAAATTGGGGATTTTGGTTCATGGCTTTAATTGTTTCAAATTGAGGGTTTCTTGTGTAACTAGATGATCAATTTACTTGCATGAATGTTTAATTTAGATTAGATGTGGTGAATTTGAGAATACTGGCCATTTAGTATTTCAGTTTGTTAATATTTGAAAAGAAAATTAAGAATCGAAAGGAACATGAAGAAAAATAGAACCACGTGAATAAAAATATTGAAAACCTTCGTCAAGCCTGTTACGAATTTAGACGAGGTGAACAATGAAAAAGAATTTTTGAAAATTCCATGTTGGGGATGGTGGTTCTACTTTTGAAAATTCCAATACATTGTGAAGCACTATAGTTACCTAATAGTTTAGGGAAAGGAACAAATATTATAAGGCATTTGCTGCATGTGCTTTTTTATAGTTTTTTTCAAAATTTTCTTATATTTAGAAAATGAACAAACTTTCGAGTATATGCTGCTAATACTCACAATGAGGAATTCAAAGGACGTGAACTTTTGGATTCATAACATTTTTTGGTTTGAGTGAGTCCAGATCGTGGCTGGCTAGGATATTAGTGTACGTATAATGGTAGCTTTAATTTGGGTAGCAACCAATGTGGTTTCCAAATCATGATGATTAATGTAACTTCAATTATTTCAATGATTTGGATTGTCGATGCCGGTAATAGGTGTTGTTGAGATGTGATTGTATGCTTTTGTTAATTTTTATTTTTTATTTGTTCTAATTTTATGCTTTTGTTAATTATGTTGCTATTTCTACTGTTAGCTGTGATTTGATGATCATGTTGGTGGGCTGATTTGGCTTCACGGGACCAAAGTTTTCACCATTTGCTTAGTACTCTATTTTAATTAAGTTCTTAATTAAATTCTGAAAACAAAATGATCAGATCAACAAACATAAAAAACTACTTATTTGTTAACTCGAGTCATTTCCTGGTTTATGAATTGCAATCTTTTTTTTTCATAGTTATGTTTTGGTATGTCATTAACACAAGGCAGAATTCAAAATCCATAATTATGATATGAGCAGGTAACAATCGTGCCCACAATGAGGATGAGGACGCGTAAGAGCTCTTTGAGTGATAGCTGTACGTTGTTTGGCTATTTGGACAGATGGTTGCTGTAGTGGAGTATTCTCATGAATATTTGGACATGAAGTATTGAGTATATCTGTATATGTTTGGATGCTTGGACAAATTTATGTTATGTTTTATTTTTCTGCTTATTAGTGTTTTCATAAGATGGTTATGTTTTCAGAACATCAAGTAACTTATATTGACAATATATATGAAGGTAGTTGAAGCAGCTTTTTATTTATTTATTTTTATTTATGTTTAATAGTTTTTGCTGAATGAAAGAATGAATTATGGGAGTTTGGATGTACAAAGCAACGTCAAATATTGTAAATTTCGACAACACAGTATTTTTAATTAAATACAAATATTATTGCATTTGCACATTTGCCAGGGTATACAGAACTCCGGTAAATGGTATTGGCATTTATGAAATTATCGGAGTTTTGTAAACGTCGACAAATTTTTGGCGTTTATAAAATGGCAATAAATTACCAGCACTTTGTAAACGCAAAATAATTTGTTGGCATTTAATAAACGTCAAAAATTAAATTAGGGGCGCTTACAATTTTTATATTTGTCCACTAACGGCTGACTTTAAATGTAGATGAAGGATTTATTTATTTATTTATTTTTTTTGTAAGTACATAAAACAAAAAAGCAAACAAACACAAGAGGGGGGACTAGCCCAAGTTCACAACAAGAGAGGGAGGTGGATCTTTTCCACTACAAATGGGGGAAGAGGGGGAAGGAGGAAAAAAAGTGGGAATGCAGCCAGAGTGAGATCTGGCCGCGGCCCAAAATGCCACGTGGTGGGCGCAGAAGTTTGCACCTCTGTTAACTTTCCTAGCCTGCCAGGAGGAGGAGGGAGGGAGAGAGGCAATAGCATCAGAAATGAGGCTATCAATTCTCCAATCTTGAACAATGGTAGGGTGCTGAAGAGCCATGATGACAATGAGAGAGTCTCCTTCAATGGTGAATTTGCTAAGATGTAGGGAGCTTGCCAAAGAGGCAGCCAGACGGGCTGCTAAAGCTTCACCATAGGTTGGGTCACAAGGGGGGCAAATATGAGAAACTGATTTGATGATTTTTCCATGAGAGTCACGGCACACTGCTGCCTGGGCCGAGAAAGTTTATCTGATGGCTGTATCGAAGTTGACCTTGAAGGAGCCTGCTAAAGGGGGAGACCATTTCTCAGGGGAGATGGAAGAGGGAGCTTTCCATGCCGAGAAATGCTCCCAAGCCAATTTTCTGATAGCCAGTGAAAGGGCTAGAGGGGTAGGAATGATTCCATTATGAGCTGCTTTGTTTCTATAAAACCACATTAGATCACAGAAAACCGAAGCATAGATCTGGAAAAGGTGGGAGTCTTTTGTGGGAATACCAAAAACGGAGGAGGGGGAAAGAATTCCTCTTATCCAGTCAGCCATACTAAGATTGGACCATACGGAGATGTCTAAAGGCCAGAAGGATTCTTTCCATGCTATTCTAGCAAAGATGCAGTTGAAAAAAAGATGAGATAAGGAATCAAGATCAGTACGGCAAAGAGGGCAAACTGACTCGTCCAGTGGGATATGGAAGACAGAACTTAATCTGGATTTTGTGGGGACCAAATTCCACACTATTTTCCATAGAAACAATTTTAGACGATCACATAGATTCAGCTTCCAAAGAAGTTTCCAGGAGGGAACCGGGAGGGGGGAAGGGGGAGTGGAGGATTTGGACTGGCAGAGAAGGGAGTAAGCTGACTTAGTGGAGAAAAGGCCGTTTGAAGAAGGGGTCCATAGAAAGGGAGAGCTGGGTTGGGCGGCAGGGATAGGGAGTTTTAGGATTTCTCTAATGCTTAACTGGTCAAAGAGAGAGGAAAGAAGTGGGAGGTTCCAGGAGAGAGTGGGGGTGAAGAGGTCCTTTACCAGAATATGAGAAAGAGGGGAAGAAAGGAGGGGGCGGGGGGAAGGAACAAAGCAAGGAAGAGAAGGGATCCAAGGGGAATCCCAAATGGGGAGGGAGGAGTTGCTGTGAATTTTATGGCAAAGGCCTTTGGAGAGAAGATTTCTAGCTTTGAGAATGCCCTTCCAAAGCCATGAGCTAACAGGGGAAGGGGAAACAGAGAGAAAGGGGGGAGGAATGGAGATACTTACATTGCAGTTGGAGCACCCAAGGGCTAGGGGAGTTTGTCAGCAGCTTCCAGCCAAGTTTGGCTATCAGGGACAGATTAACATCCATCATCAGTCTAAGGCCCAGTCCACCGACAGCTTTAGGGAGACAGATGGAACTCCAGGATTTCAGGGATAGATTTCGAGCCTTTGAGGGGGCGAAGTCCCACCAAAAATTCTTGAACATTTTGTCGAGCTTGAGATTAAACCTTTGAGGGAGCATGAAGGTGCTCATGGCATAAGAGGGAATCGAGGAAGCCACTGTTTTGAGAAGCACTGCACGGCCAGCTTGGGAGAGAGTCTTTGCTCTCCAACCTTCTATCTTATGTTGAATCCTGTCAATAATGCTCTGGAAAGCAGCCGTCTTTGCATTACCAAAGAGTATAGGTAAGCCAAGATAGATGGATCGAGCGGGGTTATGAGTGAAAGGGAAAACAGCCAAAATTGAGTTAACAAAATTTGAGCGGGTATTCTTGCTGAAATGGATAGAAGATTTGCCGGGGTTTAAAGCCTGACCAGACCAAGCAGTGTATTTTTGGATACATCTGTGAATGCAAGACGCTTCCGAAAGAGTGGCTTTACCAAAAATGAGAAGGTCATCAGCAAACAGGAGGTGGGAAATAGCAGGGCTGTTTCTTGCAATTTTCAAACCTTTCAAAGCTCCAACAGATTCTTCTTTAAGAAGCAGCCGAGATATAACCTCTGATCCAAGAATAAAGAGGAAAGGGGAGAGAGGATCTCCTTGCCTTAGTCCTCTTGAAGGGGAGAACAATCCAAATGGGCTGCCATTAATCAGGATGGAGAAAGAGGAAGAGGATATGCAAACCCGAATCCAATTGATCCAAATCGGGCTGAATCCTAACTTCTCCATGATGGCAAGCAGAAAATTCCATTCCATTATGTCAAAAGCCTTTTCCATGTCTAACTTGAGAAACATAAAGCCACCTTTCCCTTTCTTATTTTTGAAAGAATGCAGAAGTTCATGGGCCAAGATAGAATTATCTTGGATGTTTCTATTTGGCACAAAGGCAGTTTGAAAAGGGGAAATAATCTTGGGCAGGAGGCACTTCAATCGGTTTGCCAGGATCTTTGTGATAATTTTGTACACGATGTTGCATAGACTGATAGGCCTAAACTGATGAACAGAGTGAGAGCCCTTTGACTTTGGGATCAGAGCAATGAAGGTATGGTTTTGTTCTTTTAGAAGGTGGCTCTGATGGAAAAAATGCCAGACATAATTCAGCACATCAAATTTAACAGAGTGCCAGTATTTCTTGAAGAAAAGTGTAGTAAATCCATCCGGTCCAGGGGCTTTGGTGGAGCCCAAGCTAGCCAAGGCTTGGACAACTTCAGCTTCAGAGGGGATGGCACAAAGAGAGAGGTTTTCCTCAGCCGTGATGACAGGAGAGAAAAGATCCAACATTTCAGCATCAATGGGAGGGTTGGAGGATTTGAAGATTTTAGAGAAGTGTCTGATAAAGTTACCTCCAATTGCAGACCTATCAGAGATCCAATCCCCAGAGTCCGATTTAAGAAAATCAATGGCATTTGAACGTCTTCTAATGAGGGTAGAGGTGTGGAAGAATTTGGAGTTGAGATCCTTGCAGGTTAACCATGTTTCTCTAGACTTGTTACGCCAAAGAATTTCTTCTTTAACCAGAAGTTCCTCAAGTTCCTTCCTGAGATACAGCTCTGAAGCCGAGAGAGGAGATCCAGGAGGAGCTTTTTGAGCTTCATCAATTTTTTGGAGAGAGGCTTTGATTTTTTGTTGAATATTCCCAAAATGGAGGGCGTTCCATTTCTTCAGAGAAGCCTTGGTATGTTTGAGCTTTTGAATCAGACAAAAACCAGGATTCCCTGAGACTACCAATCTCCAAGCTTCATCGATGACTTGACCACAAGAAGGGTCCTTGGTCCAAAATTCCTCAAACTTAAAGGATCGAGGGATGAATGAAGAGGAGGGAGAGGTATTCAGCAGAATCGGATGGTGATCAAAGGAGAAAGCTGGAATATGTAAAATAGAGAAGGAAGGGAAGAGGTGAACCCACTCGCCCGACTAAGGTCGATAGGGGCTCGCGAGCCTGGCTCATTAAGGTTCAAATAGACCGGCTTGTGTAAGCTCACGAGCCTGACTCGTTTAAGGCTCAAATAAACCGACTTATTATTATCATTATCATATGATTTAAGTTATTTAACATTGTACTTATCACTTATGCCATATAATTATATAAACACTAGATCAAATGATAATAGGAATATGATAAAAATTTGTTAGGTTTAGTCATTATAATTTATATCATTGATTCATTATCATTATATACTTATTATTATCATTATCATATGATCTAAGTTATCGGACATTGTACTTATGCCATATAATTATATAAACACTAAATCAAATAATAATAGGAATAAGATAAAATTTTGTTAGGTTTAATTATTATAATTTATATCATTAATTCATTATTATTATATACTTAGCAATGCTATTAATATAGTCTCAAATTAAATGATTAGTATTATAAAAAACAATGTATATTATTAACATATACTAAACTAATACCGTTAAGTTAATAAATCAATTAATTAAAATAGGTTATAAGTAGGTTATAACTTAATAAATGAGCCGAGCTACCTATTTAAGGCTCGAAAAGCCTTTTTATCAAGTTTGGGCTCGACTCGTCAAAGCCTTTTAATCGAGCTCGAGAACTCGCGAGCTTGAGCTCGAGCTCGGGTATTGTCTAACGAGCCGAGCTTAAGCTGGGTTTCTAAGCCCGGCTCGAGCTCGAGCTCGGCTCGNGTTAAGTTAATAAATCAATTTAATTAAAATAGGTTATAAGTAGGTTATAACTTAATAAATGAGCCGAGCTACCTATTTAAGGCTCGAAAAGCCTTTTTATCAAGTTTGGGCTCGACTCGTCAAAGCCTTTTAATCGAGCTCGAGAACTCGCGAGCTTGAGCTCGAGCTCGGGTATTGTCTAACGAGCCGAGCTTAAGCTGGGGTTTCTAAGCCCGGCTCGAGCTCGAGCTCGGCTCGTTTAAATATTTTCTTAAACGAGCGGAGCTGAAAATCTTAAAGCTTGACTCGATTACAGCCCTAGTAGCATATCATCGTCCCATATTGTCTTTTCCCACTACCCTTTCTGGATCCAAGTGCATGACATGCCTCTTTATTGTATAGTGAGGGGGGTGGGACAAAAGATTGGAGCGTCTCTGGATCCACGAGCGTCTCTCGTCTCGTGGTGGACGTCGCTGGGGATGGGGTGGGCTGGGGTTTCAGCCTCCATATCTGAATCAATTTGGATATCACTAAACCCCTCGAATGTGGTCGAGCTATCCATGTAGGGGCAATTCGGTTTGGGCTTCTTTCAAATACGAGAAATTACCTACATTATGTTTCAGTGTGGCAGTATTTCCCATGGTCTCCGTGGGAGTCCTATTCCTTGAGCAAGTAGTCCAGATTCCTCAACCAAAAGCCAATGGGGGGCCTGGCTACGGGCTAATGTGTTCAAATAGTTAAAAGCTCAGATATTGCAAAGTCGTTCTGGTTGGGACAGACGCAGGGGGTGGGTATCTCTAGCGTCATCAGCGTCCCCTTCTGATGGACAGCGATCACACCTGTCGAGGATGGAAACGCATCGTCTAGAACCTTTTCTTTCTCAAACCACGGATTCTCGCACCAACTCAAAAACGTACGTAACGGTTCCCACTCATTTGGAATTTAATATGGATGTAACGTCAAATGCTCCTTTACGTTCATCGGAGGGGATGGGTGATCATTTTCCGGATTTGGTGGGATCTTCGGGCGCAAATAAGGGAAACCTTCCTTCGGTTACTCCTGGAGCTTTTAAGGGAGGTGAGCAAGCGCGGCAAAAGGGCAGCAATTGTGTAACGGCTATTGTCACTCCATCTACGGGTGATCCTAGTTAGAGTGGGCCTGCAGTATAGCCAGACTTTAGCCTATCCAGAATGGGCCTGCTTTTGTGTTCGAGTCCATTTCTTCTACTACGATTTTGCCTGGGCCGACTCATTCTCAAGTTCCACTGTTAAAGCAAAAGACTTCTGCTGGTGCAGCAAGTCCAGTGCCAAGTGGAGTTCGTAAATCCAACTGGAAACATAGGGCCAGGGAATGGAGGGGAGGTGCCACCGAGGTCCAACAAGAATTCTTTGGGGTGGGTAAGAGCATTCATAGCAGCTTCCTTATTATTTTTCCTAAATTTAGAGAATAAAATTACTTTTTGCTTCCCTATTTAAATATATTTCACAGTAGCTTCCTTATATCTTTCCATATACCATTAAAATATTACTTTTTACTTTTTCTTTATTTTATTTTATTCATTTCATTTACCAACAAGACTTTCTCTCTCCCCCTCATGTTTCCTTCTTCTTTCCCTCACGCATTCTCTCTCTTTCATTCGATTATCTCTCTCTCACTCACAGATTTCTTCCTTTCTCACCTTCAATCGGTTTGTGTTGGTTGAAGAACTAAAGCAAAACAGCAAATTAAGGCATNAAATCCAACTGGAAACATAAGCCAGGGAATGGAGGGGAGGTGCCACCGAGGTCCAACAAGAATTCTTTGGGGTGGGTAAGAGCATTCATAGCAGCTTCCTTATTATTTTTCCTAAATTTAGAGAATAAAATTACTTTTTGCTTCCCTATTTAAATATATTTCACAGTAGCTTCCTTATATCTTTCCATATACCATTAAAATATTACTTTTTACTTTTTCTTTATTTTATTTTATTCATTTCATTTACCAACAAGACTTTCTCTCTCATTTGTTTACCCATTTGTTTGTTTGTTTTTTTTTTTTTTTTTTTTTTTTTTTTTTTTTTCTGAAAATTCTCTTGCTTTAGAACCAGATTAGAGATGGGTATTGCATATTTCGAAATTTTTTTGCTAATAATGAGTTTGTCACAAAGACCCATGGATTATTTCAGTTGAATTCTTCTTTCTTTTTGGCATTCGTAGTTTTGATTAAACACCAATTTTCTCTCAAATACTGCACCAATTTTACTGGGCATATTTCTGTTGGGCAGACCAGTAGAGGGGGGAGACGGTGCATTGAAGAAGAAGCCTAGGGACTGCGTTTATGGAGAAGTGTGAGAGGAGAGAGAACGTTTTTATGATTATAATAAGCATTGTGTTGGGTTCTACTGTAGCAAACCCAGCCTTTAGGGAATCGGTTGGGAAGTTGATATGGATCACTTTTTATGATTTTTTTTTGACATTTTTCCTATATTTAGGAAAGAGAATGGATTATAGGACATCTGCTGTAAATGCTCTAAGTGGAGTACCTCGTCACCTGCAATGGATGATCACTTGGGTGGTATTGAAAAGAAAGGCCAGTTGAGTGCTAATGAGGGGGATCATTTTCTTCCTATATCGGCGGTGGCTGTTGAACAGCCTCATCGGAAGCAATGAGTCTTATCAGTTGGAACAGCCGGAAGCTTGGGAATCCTCGGACAATTCGCGATGTTTGCCACTTGGTGAAGGTGAAGAAGCCATGTTTCTTGTTTCTTATGGAGACGAAGATTCTTGAATATAGGATGCAACGAATTCGCAATAAATTAGGATTCGACGGTATATTTGTCGTTGATCCTATTGGTATAAGCAGAGGTTTGGCTTTTTTATGGAGGGAGGCTTGCGAAGTGGAAATTCAAAATTTCTCTCTTCGCCACATTAATGTGATCATCTCCTTTCGGGAGTCTGCTAGTCCTTGGAAATTCACGGGCTTTTATGGTAACCCTGTTAGAGCCTTTAGAGAAGAGTCATGGAAGCTGTTAGAATACTTACAACAGTTCTAGTCCTAGCCTTGGCTCTGTGTCGATGATTTCAACGAGATTTTGGATCATTCCAAAAAGGTTGGTAGAGCTCAACGTAGTGAACAACAAATGGTGAGGTTCCGATCTGTGCTGGACAGATGCTACCTTGATGATCTTGGTTTTAGGGGATCACGTTTTACTTGGAATAACTGTAGGGACTCAGCTCATTTTACAAAAGAGCACCATGATCGAGCAACGGCAACTACCGATTGGTGTGCTCTATTCCATCATATAGAAGTTTCAGTCCTAGCCTCAAGCACTTCGAACCATAAGCCTCTCTTGGTAAGTTTCTCTTAGGAGGCGAGTCGGTGGGTTAAGGCAAAAACCTTCAAATTTGAAGCTAAGTGGAATATGGACGCTGAATGTGGTGCGATTATCCAGTTCGTGTGGGCTAGGCTATTGTTTGGTGCATCATCAATCCAGAGGGTCCAAAATAAACTCTAGTAGTGCCAATTTGCCCTAACGAAGTAGAATTCCTCTAAGTATGGGAACGTAACAACAGTCTTAAAGCCAAAACCAGATGGCTAACTTTCCTTCAACTTCGCGAGGATCCGAATAACTGGGACACCATCAAAGCTTTGCAGAATGAAATAGATCATCTTTTAGAAATGGAAGATATGCAATGGAGACAAAGGGCCAAACAAAATTGGTTTCGTGGAGGGGACCAGAATGCTAAATATTTTCACACTTGGACTAAACATCAACAGAAGATCAACTTCATAGGAAAAATTCAAGATGAACATGAGAATGAGTGGACCAAGCCGGATGACATTTGTAGGGTCTTTCTTCATTACTATCAGGGTCTCTTCTCCATTGCCACTCCAATTGGAATTGAGGGGATTATAGCATCAGTGCCCCACAGAGTATCTGATGCTATGAACTCCGAGTTGACCTAGGACTTTAGTTGTGAGGAGGTGGATGCAGCCCTTCAACAGATGCACCCTCTCAAATCCCCTGGACTGAATGGCTATGCAGCTTGCTTCTATCAACAGCATTGGGCTTTGGTTGGAAAGGACGTGAAGGGAGCTGTGCTAAGTTTCCTTAACACTGGCAGAATGGAGGAAGGTCTCAATTCCACATACATAGCACTTATTCCAATGGTATCCCCCTCAACCACAATGGCTGATTTATGTCCCATAAGTTTATGCAATGTTTTGTACAAATTGATTGCCAAAGTGTTAGCCAATCGGATGAAGCAGATTCTTCCTTGCATCATTTCGAACACAAACAGTGCTTTTATCTCGAGTCGCTCTATTATTGATAATGTATTGGTGGCATATGAGGCTCTTCATACTATGTCGTCATGTCTGAGAGAACGCAAGGGTTTTATGGTGCTTAAACTTGATATGAGTAAAGCATACGACTAAGTGGAATGAGATTTTCTGGAATGCATTATGAGGAAATTGGGTTTTGCGGATCGGTGGATTTCCTTGATAATGGCTTGTGTTAAGGCTGTAACCTATTCAGTTCTGATAAATGGATCCCCTCAAGGGCTCTTTAGTCCTACACGAGGGCTGCAGCAGGGCGATCCCTTATTTCTGTATCTTTTCCTTCTTTGTGCTTAAGGGCTAAGCTCACTCATTTAGAAAGCGGAGGTGGATGGTCAAATTACGGGTCTTCCTATTTCATGGGGAGGAACCCAACTGAGCCATCTATTTTTTGTGGACGATAGTCTTTTATTTTGTCGTGCAAATTTTATGGAACGGTGCAATGTTCAGGGTTTATTGGAAGCTTATGAGATGGCCTCTGGTCAAACTGTCAATCGAAGAAAGACTTCCATTTATTTCAGCAAGAACACCCGGCATGAATTTCAGGCACACATTCTTTCCATTGTTGGTACCCATTCGTCCCATACCTTTGAAAAGTATTTGGGGTTACCGGCTATGGTGGGATGTGATAAGAGACGTACTTTTGTTGGCATTATGGGGCACGTACGGGCTAAACTTCGTGGGTGGAAAGAAATTTTTTTATCCCAAGCGGGTAAGGAAATTCTTCTTAAAGCTGTAGTTTAGGCAATACCCACGTATAGCATGAGTGTTTTTCAACTTCCCAAGAGTTTATGTAATGAGTTGAATTCTTTGATGCGCAAATTTTTTTGGAGCCATAAAGGGTCTGAGTCTTCAATGGTTTGGATGAGTTGTGGAAGGATGGGCAAATCAAAACACACGAGTGGTTTAGGGTTTAGGGATCTCAAATGTTTTAACTTGGCCTTGCTTGCAAAACAAGGGTGACAGTTTCTTCATCACCCATATTCACTTGTGGCTCGGATCCTCTAAGACAAATACTACCCTCAGTCCTCTTTTCTAGAAACCAATCTGGGGACAAGGCCCTCTTTTGCTTGGTGGAGCATATGCAACTCCTGGGTTCTCATCAAAGAAGGTTTAATATGGCGTGTAGGCAATGGGGAGTCTATAAAAATTTGGGAGGGCAAATGGGTCCCGAGCCTTACAACCTTCAAAATTCAGTCTCCTGTGAGATTGTTGCCGCCTGAAGCAAAGGTTGCAACACTCATTGATATCGAAACTAGATGGTGGAACTCCCGGCTCATCCAAGGCATTTTCTACCCAGATGAAGCCTTCCGCATTTGCAGCCTTGCACTCAGCCCGGGGGGTCGCCCGAACAAACTCATTTGGCATGGCACATCCAGTGGGGTGTTCTCTGTACAAAGCGCATACCATTTGGGAAAAGATCGAATATCTTGCGACCAAGGACAAAGCTCTTCGGTTTTTGCAAGTAAAGATGTGTGGCGGCAGCTCTAGAACTTAACATTCCTAGACACGTCAAGAATTTCCTTTGGAGAGTTTGCCATAATCTTCTCCCCACAAAAGCAAATCTCTTTAAGAAGAAGATAGTTTCAGATCCTCTGTGTCCAATGTGTGGGCTTTTCCCTGAGTCAACCGATCATATACTATGGGAGTGTACCTCGTCAATAGCAGTATGGATGGAGAGCTTTAGAAAGATCCAAAAACTCTCTATAGTGGCAGATGACGGACTCTGACTGTTTTCCACTTTTTTGGACAAGCTTGATGAGAAGGACATTCTGCTGGCTTCGTGTCTAGCTCACCGCATTTGGCTACGGAGGAATTCAGTGGTCTTCGAAGTCCAATTCTTACCTCCCTCTTCCATGGTTCGTTGTGTGGATGCATTTTTGGAAGCTTTCCATCAGGCACAAACTGATTCGTCTACTGGGCCGGGGGTCCAGAAGAGACCAGTGAGTCAGTGTTGGTGACGACCTTCGAAGGGGGTGATCAAGCTAAACTGGGACGCGACTCTAGACAAGGTCTCCAAGAAAATTGGTATATCTCTCTTTTGATTCAATAAAAGAATGGAATTTCACTTAAAGAAAAAAGAAAAAAGAAAAAAAAAAGAAAAAAAAACATAGAATGAACATGCGGCAATACCAAGAATATAAGTGCAAGGACGTCAGTTGTGAAACAATCAAAATTGTGACGTGGTTAATTTTTGTGACTAAAATTTCTCTACTCCGGTTAAGGTCCTAAGGATAAAAGTAATGTCACACGCGCGATTTAATAGTTAAAAAGGTTAAATTGATATGACTGAACGTTTGAGTATAGAATTGAATGTTTTTTTTTTTTTTTTTTTGAATAGAAAAAAAAAAGAGTATAGAATTGAATGCTATAAGAAAATTTGAAGGATTGAAATAATAGTTTATATCAAATAGCACATTATAATATAGGCAATGCCCTGTTTCAGCAATGGAACAGGAAAAGAGAGCAAGAAAACGGCTAGTTTAATCTATATCATATCAAATAACATATTAGAATATACTTTGTCGAAACTAAATATGGGTTTCAAGAGAAAATTGTAATTATCCGCTCACTAAGGTGTTATTAGAGCGGACAAGTCTTTCTTTATATTTTTTTGGCCTCCGCGAACAAGTCTTTCTTAATATATATATATGAGAGCCCTTTCTATCCGGTCCATCCTTAAAAGGTTGGTTTTACAGCATTCAATCAAATTATGACACCTCAACAAAAAAATCAAATACAATAAGATTGAAAAACATCTTAAACCAAATCAACCATTACCTTTACTACAACTTAAACCATAACTCCCCAGCCGTACGCCCGCGCGCGCGCCGCCGTCGAAGCCCGCCAGTAGCCGAACGCGGGATCCTCCGCGTCGCCGAGCTTAAGCAAGAGGTCCGAAACTACGACGTTTCAATCCTGTAAACTCTCTCCTTGTGTCCATCTCTATGAGATTTGAGAATTTTCTAATTTGGATCTGAGATTTGTTTTTGTTTGTGATTGAGGATGCTCCTTTGGAGACGAAGGGTGAAAGAGGTTGGAGGAAGGCAAGAGCTGAACGTGAGAG
The DNA here is from genome assembly GCA_900184695.1 of Betula pendula. NCBI lineage: Eukaryota > Viridiplantae > Streptophyta > Magnoliopsida > Fagales > Betulaceae > Betula > Betula pendula. Next base: position 1,011,469 of record FXXK01000043.1, on the reverse strand, counting down.
GGAATGGATTAGCCACGGAAACCAGATCTGAAGGAACTGTGAGAGAGATCGGAGAACGACAAACCCGGAGAGAACTGGCGGAGAGTCGGTTCGAAGGAAAATCCGACGGCCACAATAGGGCCAGCAGCCTAGTCTTGCTGGCTTGGCCACGGCGACCTGGCCGCTGACCGGCGTACCTGGCCAAGGCGGCCAGACCTAGGCTGCGTGGCCGCTGGCTGCTGCGGTCGGAGTGCTGGCAAGTGGCCAGTCTTGGCCGGCCAGGCCGCGTGGCCAGCTGCCACGCGGTGATTCCGGCTATGGCTACTGGCGGCTTCGGCAGGGTGGTGGCGGTACGCTAGGGAGGGGATGGTTTAGTGTGGTTTAGAGTTTAGAATGGAGCACTATATTTGGTTATGTATGTGTTTAATTTTTTATTTGGTTTTTACTGAGGTGGCAGATGCTTATTGGTTTCTGTAAATTTGTTTTACCGACACGACCGGATTGAAGGTTTTTCCTATTATATATATATATACCTTTTTTTACTAGAATTCTAGTTAATTATGTGGAATAACTAACGCGTGGAGTAATGCTTGAGTGTTGAGGCAATCGGAAAAAGTGATGCCTCTCAAGCATTACTCCTAACGCGGGGTGGTTAGTGCGTATTGCTTTTCTTTTTTTTTTTTTTGGCGAGATGAAAGGTCTTTTTTTTAATCTATTGGAAATAATAATGACAGATTAGATCATATGTCAGAATAGAGAAAGGCTTGGTTGCATTTTTTCTTCCTCTCTTTTGTAATTGTAGATTCTACATATTCAATGGGTGGATTTACTAATTTTTTGTACGGTAATAAACAAGAGATATATGCTAAAATGCAATTAAACATTTCTCTTCAGAATAAGTAGTCCTTGAAAAATGTACAACATCGTAGATTTTGCAAAACATCTACTCCCACTGAAAAATAATAATAAAAAAAAATTTTATTAAAATTTCTAATTGATAGGTTTTTTTTTTTTTTTTTTTTTTCAAACTGGTTTCGAGGAACTTCCTTCAACTCAGTGGATAAAAAAAATATATCAATTTACATATGAGAAGTATATGCTTTTTAAAAAATATGCTTGGACATGGATGATGGAGAGTTGACTGATAGAAGAATTGTGCTTCTTACATGTCAATGAACACATATTATTTTTATAAATTAAGTATCCATTACTAAGGTTTAGCAAAAGGAAGCTCGATAAAAGAATTATAATGGGTTGTTTGCTTGGTGCAAAGGAGTGTCCATTATAAAGGTTTTGTAAGTGTGAGCTTTTAGTAAATTAAATTCTCTAGAGTGGATGAATTTCTTGAGTTTGGCCGCCTTATAGTAGTTTTATTTTGAAGGAGTTCTTTAAAAGGTTTTGACTTCGTTACCAAATTTTGTGTCAATTGATTTATTGTTTTTATTATATTTGGTAATTGAAGTGGTTAATTGATTTTTTGTTTAGCATGATTTCCCCAAAACACTTATTCAAATCCCCCCTATAAACAATCTGCTATTACATGACCTTAATTTCTCTATAGGAAGAGAAAAATGTGTAAATCACGCAGCTTAAAAGTGCTGAAAATGGAAGACATGGGAATGACTTTCCAGCATAAAAAGTGTAACGTGCATCATTAAGCCCTTGGCGTAGAGTTTACGTTAAGTGGTTCAAATAAAGGGATTCGGCTTGTGTGATGTAGTTTTTACTACAACACACAAGTTGTAGATAAATTAAGGGTTAAAATGCATTTTAAATTTTTTACAAAAATTTTGGGCCTTAATTTATGTACAGCTAGCTTGTGTGCTGGAGTAAAAGCACACAAGCTCAATCCCAAATAAAGTTTAGCGTGCATCCCTCGCCGATGGTCTCCATTATTACTTTTACCTAAAAAGTCTTCCACAATGAAAAAGTGATTCCGTCCACCGTTTATTACAAAAAAAGAAGTCCTCCACTATGATTATTTATTACAAAGTTAGCTCTAAGATTACTTTCCTTTTGTTTCAAAGTTAATCTATTACAAAAAAGAATTCCTCCACTATAAAGTAATAGAAACAAAAAACAAAAAAAGTCCTCCACTATGAAGTTTAATCTCATCAACATTGTAATTGATTAATTATCCACTCACTAGGTCTTTCTTTATATTCTTTGGTCTCCCAACAAGTCTTCTTTTTCTTAGCACCCAAGTCTTTCTTAATACTTGGTTAATTTATTTTTAATTTAGCATAATTTCTGTACAATATTTATTCACCCCGTCTAGATGTTGTGTGTGTTCAATTGAGATTTCTCAGTCGATGAGCATATAAATTTTTATGTTGTGAGATTCTCATTTATCCTCAAGGAGATTAAAAACAGAAGAAGTAATTATTAATACAAAATATTGATGTGATTTCTTTGAATACTTTTAGTTATATTATGTATCTATTATCTTTAACATGCTTAATACAATACTTTTTTGGTTATTTACGTACTGGACTTTTTAACTTAGCCATCAAATCCTCTTCTACCGAAAATCGTTTGTAGAAAATTAATAGGGGAAAATTTACATACTCCTCTTAAATTACTATTTAATTAATAATATGTTTTTTAAACTTTCAATTGTGACAATGTTCCTCTAAACTACCAAACAATTGTCAATATTCTTCAAAAAATAAAAATATCCTCTAAACTATTAAATAATTGTCAATGTCCCAACAACTAGAGCAGCTCTTAGTTGATTGAGTTTCAAGGTTCTGCCATTTCATGAAGAGAGAGGGCGAGGTAGTGGCTTGGCAATTTCCTGCCAAAAGAAGGAACAATGGTCAGTCTTCCAAATGCACAACAATTTCAAAACTATGGACTCCATAGACAAGCCTCTACCCAGGCCCCACTAATAGCCTCGACAGTTCCCCCAAAACAGTATGTCAACATAATGTTTCATATAAAGCATGTGCTCCATGGCCTAAAAGGGTAACAAATACAAAATTTTGCATATAGAGCATCCTGTTCATACCACCAATAACAAGAAGAGAAGAACACTTCTAAAACTTCCCGTCAGTCTCAATTGTTCTGAGTTGTACGTAGTATATATATCTTGTTAACAGCTGCTAACAGATACAAATATTTCTAAAATGTTTATATCAAAAATACCTCAAACTGATTTGCAAGAAATTTGTGTCCATTAATTAATCGGCCTATGAAGTACCGACATGATTGATTCTTTATATCATAACAGATATCATATTAATAAACCAAACCAAGAATATTCGAATAAGAAAGAAAAGGGTTAACAAATATCGTCTAAGAAGGAAATATTTGAGTCATTTGACTAATTGATTTTGAAGGTCGTCAGCATGATCACTTCTCATAATTCTCTTAATTTCCTTTAGCTTGATAAATGGAATTAGAGCCCATATACTTAGTGGTATAATACTCCATTAGTATCGTCATCTTTTTGACCACTATAACAAGTTGTTCTTGCGTAGACCAGTATCAGATTGATAAGATTGGAACTTTCATAAAATAATAAAAATGACACGGTTCACTTACGTTATTTTAAATGAAACTATTTTTGGGGACCATCGATCAAGGACTTTGAAGACTGCAATCGAATTGAAAAAATAAATAAGGGCAGTCTTCGTCTTGCGTTCTGGTCTGTTCCTCTGTACCTTTAGAATTTCTGTCATTTAACTTTCACTACAAGAAATTTGGTCAATAGCAACAACATTTTATCGTTGCTAAAAGTGCCAAAGTTGTTGCTAATGACTTCTAACAACGACATGTCATTGCAGTAAGTTGGTCACAGATGCTCATCAGCAACGACATTTATGTCGTTGTTGATTATCAATCATATTCGATTAATAGAAAAATTAATTTATTGATTTTCTATTTTATGTTAGAATTTTACAGTTTATTTTATTTTTTTCATCTGTAGTTTATTTTTATTGCTTTTAAGATTTCAGATTTTGTATTGTTTTCCTTACTAGGATTAAGTTTATTTTCTCTACTAAGATTTGTAATTATTATTCTTACCTTTCTAAGGACTAGGTTTACTTGTTCTACTAGGACTAAGATTACTTAAGTAAGTTTGCATTGTAAATCAACACACAATTGAATATTTATCAATCAGAGAATTTCTCTATGCGGACTTATTTTATTTTTCAATCAGAAGACGCAGAAGCTTCTGATTTTATTTACCAAGTTTTTCGCTACGTCATTATATATATATTTTATGCTTGATAATTACCGGATAGAATTGGAGGTTGAGATTACGTTTCCAAAATGATTATGCAAGAAGATTGTTAGTCAGTGAGTGACGTAGGACGTCCTACGTAAAGAAAAAAAATAAAAAATAAATAAAGATTTTATTTATTTTTATTTCTTTTTTCAACTTTATTTATTTCCTTTATAGGATTGTAATTGTTTTCCTTACTAGGATTATATTTACTTTTTCTACTAGGACTAGGATTACTTGTTCTACTAGAACTGGATTTACTTTCTCTACTAGGACTAGGTTCTTTCTCTTCAAGTTTTCTACTAGTATAAATATGTGAGTTACATTGTAAACAAACAACAATTGAATATTTATCAATCAGAGAATTTCTCTCAAATACTCTGGGAGTTTGTTATTTTTAAGCCTGCGGGCTTGTTTTTATCTTTTAGTCAGAAGACGCAGACGCTTCTGATTTGTTTACCAAGTCTTCCGCTACGTCAGTTGGTATCAGAGCAGGCATTTATCCTGATCATGGCCAATCAACGCAACGGCGACAATCCCCTTACCGACGCTGATCGTGAGAGGGAGGTTCTTTCGAGAGCCGAATTCACAGTGTTCCAGCAAACAACGGAGCAGTCCATACAACGACTGCAAGATATGATGGAGCAACTGTTGGGAGGAACCAATCCGAATCACAGGGACGATGATGCCCGAGATGGTGATGGATCCGGGTGATACCCGTTATCACCGACGCCCTGCACCAAACAATCGTCAACCGAACCATGACGAATTCAGCGATGACGAAGATTATGCTTGAAGGGAGTATTCGGTCGGAACGTTGGAGCAGATCGGAGAGGTGGAGGACGTGGAGGTGGAGGACGTGGAGGCGCAAGATTCAGGGGGAATGTCAATGGCGATGCTGGCTATAGGAGAGCTTATGAAGAGCAACCTATGCGTCAGGATTATGGTAGGGAGGAATCCCGAGAATACCGCATGAAGATTGATCTTCCATCATTCAACGGGCATCTTCACATTGAAGATTTTCTTGATTGGGTGACGGAGGTAGAGAGATTCTTTGACTACATGAGTATTCCCGAAGAACGAAAGGTGAAGTTGGTGGCCTACAAGTTCAAGGGAGGAGCATCCGCTTGGTGGGAACAGCTACAAGTTTCACGTGCCCGACAAGGTAAAGGCCCCGTGACTTCATGGCTGAAGATGAAGAGGCTCTTCAAGGCTCGGTTCTTACCACTCGACTTTGAGCAGCGTCTATTCCAACAATACCAAGAATGCCAACAGGGAGCTCGGACGATTCAGGCCTACATCGATGATTTTTATCGATTGTCGGCTCGGAATGATCTTATGGAGACTGAGGCGCAACAGGTGGCCAGATTTATTGGAGGGTTGCGTTATGCAATCCAAGATCGAGTTTCTATGCACCATGTCTTTACTTTGACTGAAGCTGTCAGCTTAGCCACTCGAGCCGAGAAGCAGTTAGATCGGCCAAAAGCAACAACTTGGGAGCGAAACTCGAACGACTCAACGCGATCCACACAAGGTTGGGGAAAACAACCTATGGTTCTAACCGAGACTCCCACTCAAACTGTGACTGCCGGTGGAAAAGGAGCTAGTGGCAGTACAAATGTCCCGAAACAATCGGCGACCATACCATCCAACAACCCTTATGCTCGGCCCGGTCCAGATAAGTGTTTCAAGTGTAACCAACCGGGGCATAGATCACATCAATGTCCTAGAAGGCAGATGGTCAACTTGATCGAGACCGAGGCAGGCGTAGAGGATGGAGAGATCGAAGCGATCGGGGATGATCAACCTGATTATGAAGAGGAGCC
>FXXK01000043.1:967483-1004698 GCA_900184695.1 Betula pendula | reverse complement strand
AAGAAAGCTGAACCAAGTAGCTGACGCTTTGAGCCGCCGAGCTACACTGCTGATCACCATGAGTGCTGAGGTGACCGGATTTGAGTGCTTAAAGGAATTATATGAAGAAGATGAAGATTTTGGAGAGGCTTGGAGGCATTCCAAAATAGGGCAACCTATTCTCGAGATGCACATCCAAGAGGGATATCTTTTCCGAGGGAATCAACTCTGCATCCCGAGAAGTTCTTTACGGGAGCAAGTTGTCCGAGAGTTGCATGGTGGAGGTCTCGGTGAACATCTTGGCCGAGACAAGACCATCACCTTAGTGGAGGATCGGTATTACTGGCCTCAATTGAAGAAAGAAGTGGGTAACTATGTCCGACGTTGCCCGATCTGTCAGGTAGCTAAGGGTCAAACCCAAAACACTGGCCTGTACATGCCTTTACCGATACCAAAAGCACCGTGGGAAGATCTGTCCATGGATTTTGTATTGGGTCTCCCGAGAACCCAACGTGGAGCTGATTCGATAATGGTAGTCGTGGATCGATTTTCCAAAATGGCTCACTTTGTTGCTTGCAAGAAAACCTCTGATGCTGTTCAAGTAGCAAATCTATTCTTCCGAGAGGTGGTCCGATTACATGGAGTACCGAGCTCTATCACTTCCGATCGGGACACCAAGTTCTTGTCACACTTTTGGCGAACATTATGGAGGCGGTTCGATACAACTCTGAACTTCAGTAGCACGAGTCATCCTCAGATTGATGGGCAAACCGAGGTTGTGAATCGAACCCTAGGCAACTTACTTCGGTGTATTGCGGGTGACAAACCGAAGCAGTGGGACCTGGCTTTAGCTCAGGCCGAGGTTTGCCTACAACAACATGTTGAATCGATCAACTGGTAAATCACCGTTCGAAATAGTCCTATGGAAAGATCCCGAGGCAAGCACTAGATCTTGCGGCTTTACCTAAGCTACCAGGAGCTAGTGTGGCAGCGGAACACTTAGCCGAACGAGTGAAAACCATTCAAGATGAAGTACGTCAGCATCTAGAAGAATCTTATGCCAAGTACAAAGCTCGGCAGATAAGGTCGGAGATCAAAGATTTTTCAAGAGGAGAGATCTAGTAATGGTGTACTTACGCAAGGGGCCGTCTACCGATCGGTACTTCTGGAAAGCTGAGGAACAAAAAGTATGGCCCATGCAAAATACTTCAGAAGATTAATGATAATGCATACATCGTTGACCTTCCCGAGGACTTGGCTATATCCTCAACATTCAATGTTGCAGACATCTTTGAGTACTTTCCGCCAGAGGATTCAGAACTTAACTCGAGGACGAGTTCTTTTCAAGAAAGGGAGACTGACGTAGGACGTCCTACGTAAAGAAAAAAAATAAAAAATAAATAAAGATTTTATTTATTTTTATTTCTTTTTTCAACTTTATTTATTTTCTTTATAGGATTGTAATTGTTTTCCTTACTAGGATTATATTTACTTTTTCTACTAGGACTAGGATTACTTGTTCTACTAGAACTAGGATTACTTTCTCTACTAGGACTAGAATTACTTTCTCTTCAAGTTTTTTACTAGTATAAATATGTGAGTCTACATTGTAAACAAACACACAATTGAATATTTATCAATCAGAGAATTTCTCTCAAATACTCTGCGGAGTTTGTTACTTTTAAGCCTGCGGACTTGTTTTATCTTTTAGTCAGAAGACGCAGACGCTTCTGATTTGTTTACTAAGTCTTCCGCTACGTCAGTGAGAAATAGTGGATGAGAGTACTCATTCGCTGGTTTTTGAATTGCAATCTTTGGTCTATCATCTTCACTTTGGAGTGAATCGGATTATTGGGTAGCTAATTTGCTTGTTGGGTGGTTGGATGGAGGATACAAATTATGGAAATTGTTTGTGGGAAGGCCATTGATTATATATATGGTGGAATTGGGTATGGACTACACAAATTTTGGTATGTCTTTAACACAAGGCATAATTCAAAATCCATATTACATATCAATTTTTCATAGTTAGCCATGGTTTTTTTTTTTGGTTATATTTGATGCTCCTGTCATTTTTTATTTTTTGGTATATGCTCCCGTCATTTTTTTTTCCCCTATTATTGAAAACATTATGATTGGGCAGGTAACAATCATGCCCACAATGAGGATGAGGACGAGTAAGGGTTTTTTTTTTTTTTTTTAAATAAAATAAAATAATCAAGAAGAAAAACAAAGACAACAAATAATAGCTAAAAAAAGCTATATTTTGACTTTGGTCGTTTACTCCTCAAATAGTTCGTAGATCACTTTCTGAACTTGCTACGTTAATTGCACCTATATATGTGGAGAAGGGATTCCGAAAGAAAACAGAAAATGTGAAAAATTTGCTGTAATTGGAGAATTGATAAGGAGATTTTAGTATAAATAAAATAGATAGACGTATAAGTAATATAAATTAATGATTAAATTTATTTCTTTTTATCAATTTAAACTTTTGAAATAAATAATAATTTTTCATGTATCAGAGCCAAAAATTTTGTGTTTGAACTTAATCTTCATCTCCATTTTTTTTCTTTGTTTTGCCTTTCTATTTAATTTTTCATTTAATTATAAGTTTCTTCACGAACAGTAATAGAAAGTAGAGTTTCAGTAAATATGTACTGCACATAGAGTTTTGATACTTTTAATTTGTAGCGTCAAGTGACTCAGCTATATTTGAATATACAACTATTTTGTAGCGTCTGTAAAACGAATTGCTTGATTGAATATATTTTCTCATTCATTGAAAAAAAATGATAACAATTATAATAGTCAAGAGTATTTCTAGAGGACAAAAGCTAGGACCGTAAAGACTAAGAAATAAATGAACATAGGCAGGGACGGAGCCAAAAAGTTTGACAGGTAGGGCCAAAGTATAAATAAAAAATATATTAAGGTAGGAAGACCAAAGCATGAATGATAAACATGTTTGCTAGCTCCAAAACTAGTTTGTTCTTTTCTCTTTTTCTCATGTTTAGTTTTGAAGCATTTTCAATAGGTCTCTCATTTTTTCTTTAATTCAGATCAAGAGTGAGAAAGATCTTCCCTTATAACATTTTATCTTTATCAATTAGAAAAAGAAAAAAAAACCAACTATTATTATTATTATTTTGTATTTTTGCTTTTTCAATTATTTTTTAATTCAACTTGTATGATTTGAATTCGGAAAAAATATTGTCATTTAGTCTAATTTTGGAGGGAACAAAATTAACAAATTGAAAATAATACAAAAAATCATGGTATTTAGTCTAAATCTTATCTATCAAAAAGAGCAGAGAATTTATTTATTTATTTTTTTTAAAAAAAAAACAAAAAAAGGCAATGGTCAAGGGTGTTTATTGCTAAACAGATGTATAGACACCTGTTGAAATAATTTATTGTTAAAAACAAGGGAGCTGGAGCCTGAAGCAGTAATGACAAAATAATTATTTTCTAAATATGAAAATCAAAACTCACGCTATAACAAAAAATGATCAAATTTTTTTTTTTAATCAAATAGGGACTAGAAGTTTTCTCTTTTTTTTTTTATTTTTTGAAATGACTAGAAGTTTTCTTGCAAAAGTACTCTTACGGCCCAATCGTGCATTCCTTTTGACTTATCCTACTAGCTGTAATGCACAGTCCCAAAACCACCTTACATTCCTACCTCTCTTTTTAATCACAGCCGTCAAAATCTCTTGAACAAAAAGTTTAAAAAATAAATTAAGTTGACTAATTCAAAGACCAATATCTCTAACCCAACTTTTTTCTTATCTCTCTCTTTCTCGCTTGCTCCCTTTCTCTGTTCTTCTGATCCGAATGAAAGCATAATGGGCAAGTCGTTAATGGCGAATGATCAGGAAGCAATGAGTGAAGTGGGAGTGGAGAAGAAAAAGAAGAAACTGGTGCCAAAATTTTTTGTGGGTAGGGCCAAATTTTTTTATGGATAGGGCCCAACCGGCTGAAAATGATATTTTGCCTGTAATTTTTTTTTTCTCAAACGAGTTGGGGGGGCCTTGGCCTATACCGCCATCCCCATCTCCGTCTCTGAACATAGGTTTTAAAAAAAATATACAAAAAAAAAAAAAATGGTTTACAAAAAAGGCCTAGTTTTTGGCAAAGTCATTGTAAACATGATATCTTTTAATAATAGTAAAAGATATTTCTAGATAGGGTTGTAATCGAGTCGAGCGAGTCGAGCTTTAAGATTTTCAGCTCGGCTCGTTAAGAAAATATTTAAACGAGCCCGAGCTCGAGCTCGAGCCGGGCTTAGAAACCCCAGCTCAAGCTCGGCTCGTTAGACAATACCCAAGCTCGAGCTCAAGCTGCAGTTCTCGAGCTCAATTAAAAGGCTTTGACGAGTGAGCCCGAGCTTGATAAAAGGGCTTTTTAAGCCTTAAATGGGCAGCTCGGCTCATTTATTAAGTTATAACCTACTTATAACCTATGTTAATTAATTGATTTTTAACTTAAATGGTATTAGTTTAGTATATGTTAATAATATACATTGTTCATTATAATACTAATCATTTAATTTGAGACTATATTATAAGCATTGCTAAGTATAAATAATAATGAATCAATGATATAAATTATAATGATTAACCTAACAAAGTTTTATCTTATTCCTATTATTATTTGATCTAGTGTTTATAAAATATATGGCATAAGTACAATGTTCGATAACTTAGATCATATGATAAGAAAGTATATAATGATAATAAATCAATGATATAAATTATAATGACTAAACTTAACAAATTTATCATATTTCAATTATCATTTGATCTAGTGTTTATATAATTATATGGCATAAGTGATATAGTACAATATTGATAACTTAAATCATATGAAATGACAATGATAAGCTAATTTATTCAAGCCTTAAATGAGTCAGGCTTGTGAGCCTTAAACGAGCCGGTCTATTTGAGTCTTAACGAGCTAGGCTCGCGAACCCCTATCGAGTTTAGTCGGACGAGCCGGGTATGTATCACTAACTAATTGAGCGGGCAGAATAAAGAAACAAATGAAAATAGGTTTTCTAAAAAAAAAAAAAAAAGGCATTGCTTTTGGCAAAGTCATTAACTGGTGGAGACGCTGGCCCAAAAGGAGAGAAAAATGAACAGGAAAAGAGGAAAAAGATAAAAGAGAAAGAAAGGAAACCTGGCCCATACTCCGACAATTTTTGCATCCTTACAATCGTTTAAACCAAGCATGGGGCTTCCCCCCTTAAGTTCCGCAGTCTCTTGCTCAGCTTTTTGCATCCTTGCAGTTGTTTCGGTCTTGTGCTTTGGTTCGGCCACCTATGGCATTGGCGGGAGTGAGACAGACCGACTAGGCTTGCTTCAATTCAAGGCCAAAATAGTCGATGACCCTTTCATGTTTTTGAGCTCATGGAATGACACCACCCACTTCTGCCGGTGGCGGGGTGTCAATTGTGGTCGCCGGCACCAAAGGGTCACAGAGTTGCTCCTGCAATCTCAGCAGCTCGTGGGATCTATATCTCCTTTCATAGGAAATTTGAGCTTTCTAAGGTATCTATATCTCTACAATAATAGCTTCAGTCACGAAATCCCTCAAGAAATAGGGCGTTTGCGTAGATTGCAGGTACTAGTGTTGTCCAATAATTCATTTGGTGGGAGAATTCCTACCAATGTATCCGGTTGCTCTAACCTCAGGGTTATCAGTCTTGGTCATAACAATTTGGTGGGGCAAATTCCTGTTGAGCTTGGCTCCTTGTCAAAACTACAAATACTTTTTGTCCAATTCAACAATCTGACAGGAAATATCCCTCCATTTCTTGGCAACTTATCGTCACTTAAAAGCCTTTTTTTACAATCAAATAATATAGGTGGGAGTATTCCTAGTGCTCTAGGCCAACTTATGAATCTTAAAACTGTTGGAATTTCTATAAATCAGTTATCTGGTACCATCCCTCCATCGATCTTCAATCTCTCTTCTATTAGAGAGCTTGGTCTACTCTATAATCACATCCAAGGGAGTCTTCCGTGGGACTTGGGGATAACTCTTCCGAATCTCCAATATTTCGGCATTGGCGCTAACCAATTTAATGGCTCCATTCCTTCTTCAATATCCAACGCCTCAAATCTGGAAGACCTTATTATTAATGAGAACAATTTTGTCGGAAACGTGCCTTCTTTGGAGAAGCTGCATAGGCTTCAATGGTTGAGCACTTCCGACAACCACCTAGGAAGTGGGGGAGTTGATGACTTGAGTTTTCTCTGCTCTTTGACCAATGCCACCAGCTTAGATATATTGGCCATAAACGATAACAATTTTGGTGGAGTCTTACCTGAATGCATCAGCAACTTCTCATCTACTCTTCGAACATTGCTAATAGATAACAATAATATAGCTGGAAGGATTCCAAGTGGGATCGTGAATCTCATCAAGTTAGAGAGACTTGAGATGTGGAGTAACAGATTGTCAGGTAACATTCCCCATGATATTGGAAGGCTTCAGAGACTACAGGTAATGGATTTAGAAGGAAACAATCTCTCAGGCAACATCCCACACTCTCTTGGAAATCTGAGTATGTTACTCGAACTAGGGTTAAATGATAATGATCTTCACGGAAGCATACCTTCAAGTCTAGGAAACTGTCAATCTTTGAATGTATTAGATCTTTCTATTAATAATCTCAGTGGTACCATACCTCCACAAGTTATTGGTCTCTCATCCTTGTCAATCGATCTCGATTTGTCCAGAAACCGTTTCACGGGTCCCCTTCCCATGGAAGTCGGAAATCTGAAAAATCTAGGTGAATTTGATATTTCAGAAAACATGTTAACCGGTGAAATTCCAAGGAGTCTTGGCAGTTGTATTAGGCTAGAGTGTCTAAGCCTGCAAGAAAACTTCTTCCAAGGGACCATTCCGTCAAGTTTTAGTTCTTTGAGAGGACTACGGAAGTTAGATCTTTCTCAGAACAATTTGTCAGGAAAAATTCCAGACTTTTTTGTGGGTTTCAACTCGTTGCAGCTTTTGAATCTATCTTACAACAATTTTGAGAGTTTGGTGCCGATAGATGGTGTTTTTAAGAACTCAAGTGCAATTTCAGTCGTAGGAAACAGTAAGCTCTGCGGAGGAATACCAGCAATAAATTTGCCTAAATGCAACTTCCGAAAGTCCAAGAAGACAAAATTGACCTTAACCATGAAATTAATTATCTCCATAATTTGCGGGCTTCTCGGAGTAATTTCTCTACTGTCTTTTTTATTTGTCTGTTTGCTACGAAGGAAAAGGAAAGAAACCACTTCAAGTTCTTCAGAAAATTTGCTTATGAATTTGTCTTACCAAAGTCTCCTAAAAGCCACGGATGGGTTCTCCTCTGCTAATTTGCTTGGTGTGGGTAGTTTTGGATCTGTGTATAAAGCAATCATTGATGAGGGCAGAATGACAATTGCCGTCAAGGTGTTCAATCTCCTGCGTCGTGGAGCTTCCAAGAGCTTTCTTGCTGAGTGTAAGGCCCTAAGAAATATCAGGCATCGGAATCTTGTAAAGATACTTACAGTGTGTTCAGGTGTTGATTATAAGGGCAATGATTTCAAGGCTCTAGTTTATGAATTAATGGTCAATGGGAGCCTTGAGGATTGGTTGCATTCGACTACTAAAGAAGATGAGGCGCACCTGGACCAGAGGAATCTTAATCTCTATCAGAGATTGAATATCGCCATTGATGTTGCGAGCGCATTGGAATATCTCCATTATCTTTGTGAAACACCAGTCCTCCATTGTGACCTCAAGCCAAGCAATGTTCTTCTCGACGATGAAATGATTGGGCATGTCGGAGACTTTGGGTTAGCAAGATTCTCTTTGGAAACTAACCATAACTCTTCAACCAACCAATCGTGCTCTATTGGCGTAATAGGAACTATTGGTTATACTCCTCCAGGTGAGTACACTCGTTATCATTCCTCAATTATAATCCTTTTTCTTTTAATAACATTTCTAAGTTTGAAGAGGATAAGAGCATGTTTGGCCTCGCAATTTTGCATTGTAAAAGTGTGTTTTTAAATAAAATCGTGAAAAGTGTTCTGTTTGGAGAGTGTGTTTGAAAAAATGGAAGTTTGAAAACATGAAAAAATTCATAGATTCAAATGGCAAGCACCGATTGCATTTTTTTTTTTTTTAAAAAGAAAACAAATGCACGATTTTAAAAGCTAAATTACAATTTTAAAGGTCAAACCGTGATTTTACCAGACGCTTAAGTGCATTTTTTTAAAATTGTGTTTTTATTAACTTAATTTTTAAATCACTACTTTTTTAAACCACACGTTTTGAAACGGTTAAACCAAATGGACACCAACATAGTTTTATTATGCATTTTCTTGGTAAACATGCAGTATCAGTACATTTTCATGTCTGGTTTCCTCACATAGAGAGTATCATAGCATAATTCATTTATTAGCATATACGCTTTAATTATATTGTCATATTACAACTGATCATATGTATATGTTGAATTGCAGAGTATGGTATGGGAAATGATGTGTCCTCCTATGGTGATATATATAGTTATGGAATCCTCATATTAGAAATGTTTACTGGAAAAAGACCCACAGATGATATGTTTCAAGGCAGTCTAAATTTACATTCGTTTGTCCAAGAAGCTTTGCCTGAACAAGTGGTCGAGATTGCAGATCCAATTCTTTTTCAGGAAAGAGAAGAAGAAACAACCACGAACAATGCTCATAATAATTACAACAGCACTAGAAGAAGCAAAATTCAGGATTGCTTGATTTTGATGTTTGAGATTGGAGTTGCTTGTTCTGTTGATCAGCCGGGAGAACGGATGAGCATCAAAGATGTGGCAACTAAGCTTCTTCTGATCAAGAAAAATCTTCTTGAAACAAGAAGAAATGGAGGCGGCCAAACTACCAGTAGACCATAACGTCAGTAGGTAATATTGGTAGCTTAGTAGCTTTGTTAAGCTCCTTGCATTTTGCATTTTGCCTTTTGCCTTCTATTTGCTTATTTCAATTTTGATGTCCAACAGTACCATTTGCTGATGATTATAAACTCATTTCATTTTGCCTTTTGTTTCTTTTTTCAATTTTGAGGCTTGAGTATGAGAGCATTCGGCTCTTTAACACCTGGTTCGGTCTACTCTGCCCCTGAAGCAGGGGTCAGTCACGGCCAAAACTTTGTGCTTTTCTTCTATTGGTCATTCATTTATAATGGTTTACGATAAATTTGAGAAAATTTAAGATTGAAGGGCATTTATGCATGAAAATTGGGGATTTTGGTTCATGGCTTTAATTGTTTCAAATTGAGGGTTTCTTGTGTAACTAGATGATCAAATTACTTGCATGCATGAATGTTTAATTTAGATTAGAGGTGATGAATTTGAGAATACTGGCCATTTAGTATTTCAGTTTGTTAATATTTGAAAAGAAAATTAAGAATTGAAAGGAACATGAAGAAAAACAGAACCATGTGAATAAAAATATTGAAAACCTTCGTCAAGCCTGTTACGAATTTAGACGAGGTGAACAATGAAAAAGAATTTTTGAAAATTCCATGTTGGGGATGGTGGTTCTATTTTTGAAAATTCCAATACATTGGGAAGCACTATAGTTACCTAATAGTTTAGGGAAAGGAACAAATATTATAAGGCATTTGCTGCATGTGCTTTTTTATAGTTTTTTTCAAAATTTTCTTATATTTAAGAAAATGAACAAACTTTCGAGTATATGCTGCTAATACTCACAATGAGGAATTCAAAGGACGTGAACTTTTGGATTCATAACATTTTTTGGTTTGAGTGAGTCCAGATCGTGGCTGGCTAGGATATTAGTGTACGTATTATGGTAGCTTTGGGTAGCAACCAGTGTGGTTTCCAAATCATGATGATTAATGTAACTTCAATTATTTCAATGATTTGGATTTTCGATGCCGGTAATAGGTGTTGTTGAGATGTGATTGTATGCTTTTGTTAATTTTTATTTTTTATTTGTTCTAATTTTATGCTTTTGTTAATTATGTTGCTATTTCTACTGTTAGCTGTGATTTGATGATCATGTTGGTGGGCTGATTTGGCTTCACGGGACCAAAGTTTTCACCATTTGCTTAGTACTCTATTTTAATTAAGTTCTTAATTAAATTCTTAAAACAAAATGATCAGATCAACAAACATAAAAAACTACTTATTTGTTAACTCGAGTCATTTCCTGGTTTATGAATTGCAATCTTTTTTTTTCATAGTTATGTTTTGGTATGTCATTAACACCAAGGGGCAAGAATTCCAAAATCCAGATAATTATGACTGGGCAGGTAACCAAATCATGCCCACAATGAGGATGAGGACGCGTAAGAGCTCTTTGAGTGATAGCTGTACGTTGTTTGGCTATTTGGACAGATGGTTGCTGTAGTGGAGTATTCTCATGAATATTTGGACATGATGTATTGAGTATATCTGTATATGTTTGGATGCTTGGACAAATTTATGTTATGTTTTATTTTTCTGCTTATTAGTGTTTTCATAAGATGGTTATGTTTTCAGAACATCAAGTAACTTATATTGACAATATATATGAAGGTAGTTGAAGCAGCTTTTTATTTATTTATTTTTATGTTTAATAGTTTTTGCTGAATGAAAGAATGAATTATGGGAGTTTGGATGTACAAGCAACGTCAAATATTGTAAATTTCGACAACAGTATTTTTAGTTAAATACAAATATTATTGCATTTGCATTTTGCACATTTGCCGGTGTTTACAGAACTCCGGCAAATGGTGTTGGCATTTTTGAAATTATCGGAGTTTTGTAAACGTTGACAAATTTTTGGCATTTATAAAATGGCAATAATTTATTAGCATTTAGGGCTTGTTTAGAATTACGTTGAAAAATAGAACTTTTAAAGTTAAAAAGAGTTTTTTAACAAATACTTTATTTTTAACCTTTTTTTAAAAATACGTTTGGACAATTTTTAGAGTAAAAATTTAAAAAAATACTTTAAAAATTTTTTCCAAAAATTAAAAAAATACTTTTAAAATTTTTTACCAAAATTTTATAAATATTAAAAATACTTTTTAAACTCACCAACATAATCTTAAACATGCCCTCAGTAAACGCAAATAGTTTGTTGGTATTTGTTGACACTTTTTTGTCATTTAGTAAACGTCAAAAAATTACAGGCGCTTACAATTTTTATAATTGTCCACTAACGGCTGACTTTAAGTGTAGATGAAGGATTTATTGGCGCTTACAAGCGCTGGTAATATATAAAACTATGAGCTGATAATTATAAAAATTTGTCGGCAGTGGACTTTTGCTTATCCCGACACGTCGTATGCATAGTACGATACGGGAAATGAGGTGTTGTCCAATGAAAATGTGTATATAGTTACTGAATCGTTCTATTATAAATGTTTACTAGAAAAAGACCCATAGATGACATGTTTTAAGGCACTCTCAATATATATTCATTGGTCCAGGAAGTTTTCCCTGAACGAGTGGTGGAGATTGCGAATTCAATTCTTTTTCAACGAAGAGAAGAAAAGATAGCCATGAATGATTTTCATAATAACAACAACATTAGAAGAAACAAAAATAAAAAAGTGCTTGATTTTTATTTTTGGAGTTGGAATTGCTTGTTCTGTTCAACATCAGAAAAATAGATGAACATCACAAACACTGCAATTGAGCTTTATTTGATAAAAAAAAAAAAATCTTAAAATTGGAACACATGAGGCTGCCAATATAAAAATAGACCATAATATCAACATGTAATATTGGTGATAGTTACAGTTTGATGTAGCTCTTAAAAGTATCAAGTGATGTCAATAATAAGCTCATTGCATTTTGCCCTTTTGTTGCATTCTTAAGATGAGATTACTTTTCGGTTTCTTGAAATGATCTTCTTATTTCTTCATTTTGGTTAGCATTGCTGATTTCATGGTATTTCTTGAAATGATCTTCTTATGTCAAACATAGAAATGTGTCTTTTTGGTAGGATTGATTGTAAATTTGTAATTAGATTAAAAATCTGTCTTTTTGGTCTCCATCTGGCTCTTCAATTTGCGAGTTGGTCAACTTGCTTAACTCGCAATTGACCCGCATAGAAACATTGATGTCATCTCCTACTGCTTTTTGAGTGTGGAGTTTTTTTCCTGAATTTCCCAAGACTTAGTCTGATGGGGGAAACTATGGCGGATCTTGATGTTCTCTATGGACGGCTGACTTTGTCAAAAGGGAAGGAGGGAATCCATATTTCTAATGGGGAAATTGTAGAAAAGTCAAGGAAAAAGGTGCCCAATGCCTTGTGGGTAGGCTTTGTTCTGAAAAAAAGATTAACAAGGAGGCCTTTCGGACTATGATGTTGCGCCTGTGGGATCCATGCGTTTCAAAGAATTCCAGGCTTTGCTCTGGATTGTGCAGTTCTCTGATGTTGATGATAAGTCTAGGGTTCGTCGGGGTCGCCCTTGGCTTTTCGACCGTCATCTGTTCGTTCTGAATGAATTTGATGGTAGCATATCACCGTCCCAGATTGTCTTTTCTTACTCCCCTTTCTGGATCCAAGTGCATGACATGCCTCTTTATTGTATAATGAGGGGGGTGGGACAGAAGATCCAAGCGTCTCTAGGGGGTGTTCTCGCGGTGGACGTCGCTGGGGATGGGGTGGGTTGGGGTTTCAGCCTCTGTATCTGAATCAATTTGGATATCACTAAAGCCCTCGAATGTGGTCGAGCTATCCATGTAGGGCGCAATTCGGTTTGGGCTTCTTTCAAATACGAGAAATTACCTACATTTTGTTTTCGGTGTGGCCGTATTTCCCATGATCTCTGGCGGTGTCCTATTCCTCGGGGAAGTAGTCCAAATTCCTCAACCGAAATCCAATGGGGGGCTTGGTTACAGGCTGATGTGTTCAATTAGTCAAAAGCTCAGATATTGCAAAGTCATTCTGGTTTGGATAGACGTAGGGGGCAGGTATCTCCAGCGTCGGCAACGTCCCCTTCTGATGGACGGCGATCACACCCGTCGAGGATGGAAATGGATTGTCCAGAACCTTTCCTTTCTCAGACCACAGATTCTAGCACCAGCGCGAAAACGTACGTAACGGTTCCCACTCATTCGGAATTTAATATGGATGTAACGTTTGATGCTCCTTTACGTTCATCGGAGGGGATGGGTGATCATTTTGCAGATTTGGTGGGATCTACGGGCGCAAATAAGGGAAATCTTCCTTAGGTTACTCCTAGAGCTTTTAAGGGAGGTGAGTGAGCGCGGCAAAAGGGCAACAATTGTGTAACGGCTACTTTCACTCCATCTACGGGTGATCTTAGTTAGAGTGGGCCTGCAGTATAGCCAAGCTCTGGGCCTATCCAGAATGGGCCTGCTTTTGTGTTCGAGTCCATTTCTTCTACTACGATTTTGCCTAGGCCGACTCATTCTCAAGGTTCACTGTTAAAGCAAAAGACTTCTACTGGTCCAGCAAGTCCAGTGCCAAGTGGGGTTCGTAAATCCAACTGGAAACGTAGGGCAAGGGAATGGAGGGGGGGGGGGTGCCACCGAGGTCTAGCAAGAATCCTTTGGGGTGGGTAAGAGCATTCACGGCAGCTTCCTTGTTATTTTTCCTAAATTTAGAGAACAAAATTACTTTTTTCTTCCCTATTTAAATATATTTCACAGCAGCTTCCTTATATCTTTTCCTATACCATTAAAATATTACTTTTTACTTTTTCTTTATTTTATTTTATTCATTTCATTTACCAACAAGACTTTCTCTCTCACACTCAGTGTTCCTTCTTCTTTCCCTCACGCATTCTCTCTCTTTTATTCGATTCTCTCTCTTTCACTCACAAATTTATTCCTTTCTCAACTTCAATCGGTTTGTATTGGTTGAAGAACTAAAGCAAAACAGCAAATTAAGGCATTTCTTCTTCCGTTGGTCATTACCCTTTTTTTTTTTTTTTTTTTTTTCTGAAAATTCTCTTGCTTTAGAACCAGATTACAGATGGGTATTGCATATTTTGAAATTTTTTTGCTAATAATGAGTTTGTCACAAAGACCCATGGATTATTTCGATTGATTTCTTCTTTCTTTTTGGCATTCTCAGTTTTGATTAAACACCAATTTTCTCTCAAATATTGTACCAATTTTGATGAGCATATTTCTGTTGGGCAGACCAATAGAGGGGGGAGACGGTGCGTGGAGAAGAAGTAGCCTAGGGACTGCATTTATGGAGAAGTGTGAGAGGAGAGAGAACATTTTTATGATTATAATAAGCATTGGGTTTGTTATAGTGGAACCCAATGCATTGGGTTCTATTGTAGCAAACTCAGGCTTTAGGGAACCGGTTGTGAAGTTGTTGTGAATCACTTTTTATGATTTTTTTAACATTTTTCCTATATTTAGGGAAGGGAATGGAATATAAGGCATCTGCTGTAAATGCTCTAAGCGGAGTACCTCATCACCTGCAATGGATGATCACTTGGGTGGTATCGAAAAGAAAGGCAAGTTGAGTGCTAATGAAGGGGATCATTTTCTTCCTGTATCGGCAGCGGCTGTTGAACAGCCCCGTTGGAAGCAATGAGTCTTATCAGTTGGAACTGCCGGGGGCTTGGGAACCCCCGGACAGTTCGCGATCTTTGCCACTTGGTGAAGGAGAAAAAGCCTTGTTTCTTGTTTCTTATGGAGACGAAGACTCATGAATACAGGATGCAACGAGTTCGCAATAAATTAGGATTCGACGGTCTATTTGTCGTTGATCCTATTGGTATAAGCGGAGGTTTGGCTTTTTATGGAGGGAGGCTTGTGAAGTGAAAATTCAAAATTTCTCTCTTCGCCACATTAATGTGATCATCTCCTCTCGGGAGTCTGCTAGTCCTTAGAAATTTACAGGCTTTTATGGTAACCCTGTTAGAGCCCTTAGAGAAGAATCATGGAAGCTGTTAGAATACTTAACACAGTTCTGGCCCTAGCTTTGGCTCTGTGTTGGTGATTTCAACTAGATTTTGGATGATTCCGAAAAGGTTGGTAGGGCTCCACGTAGTGAACAACAAATGGCGAGGTTCCGATCTGTGCTGGACAGATGCTACCTTGATGATCTTGGTTTTAGGGGATCACGTTTTACTTGGAATAATTGCAGGGACTCAGCTCATTTTACCAAAAAGCGCCTTGATCAAGCAACAGCAACTACCGATTGGTGTGCTCTATTCCATCATGTAGAAGTTTCAATCCTAGCCTCAAGCACTTCGGACCATAAGCCTCTCTTGGTAAGTTTCTCTCAGGAGGCGAGTCGGTGGGTTAAGGCAAAAACCTTCAAATTTCAAGCTAAGTGGAATATGGACGCTGAATGTGGTGTGGTTATCCAGTCAGTGTGGGCTGGGCTTTTGTTTGGTGCATCATCAATCCAAAGGGTCTAAAATAAGCTCCAGCAGTGCCAATCTGCCCTAACGAAGTAGAATTCCTCTAAGTATGGGAACGTAACAACAACCCTTAAAGCCAAAACCAGAAGTCTAACTTTCCTTCAACTTCGCGAGGATCCGAATAACTGGGACACCATTAAAGCTCTGCAGAATGAAATAGATCATCTTTTAGAAATGGAAGATATGCAATGGAGACAAAGGGCCAAACGAAATTGTTTTCGTGGAGGGGACCGGAATAATAAATATTTTCACACTTGGACTAATCATCGACGGAAGATTAACTTCATAGGAAAAATTCAAGATGAACGTGGGAATGAGTGGACCAAGCCGGATGACATTTGCAGGGTATTTCTTCATTACTCTCAGGGTCTCTTCTCCACTGCCACTCCAGTTGGGATTGAGGGGATTATAGCATCAGTGCCCCCATAGAGTATCTAATGTTATGAAATCCCAGTTGACCTAGGACTTTAGTTGTGAGGAGGTGGATGCAGCCCTTCAGCAGATGCACCCTCTCAAATCCCTTGGACCAGATGGCTATGCAACTTGCTTTTATCAATAGCATTGGGCTTTGGTTGGAAAGGACATGAGGGGAGCTGTGCTAAGTTTCCTTAACACTGGCAGAATGGAGGAAGGTCTCAATTCCACATACATAGCACTTATTCCAAAGGTATTCCCCTCAACCACAGTGGCTGATTTTGGTCCTATAAGTTTATGCAATGTTTTGTACAAATTGATTGCCAAAGTGTTAGCCAATCGGATGAAGCAGATTCTTCCTAGCATCATTTCGAACACACATAGTGCTTTTATCCCGAGTCGCTCTATTACTGATAATGTCTTAGTGGCATAGGAGGCTCTTCACACTATGTCGTCATGTCTGAGAGGACGCAAGGGTTTTATGGCGCTTAAGCTTGATATGAGTAAAGCCTACGATCGAGTGGAATGGGATTTTCTGGAATGCATTATGAGGAAATTGGGTTTTGCAAATCAGTGGATTTCCTTGATAATAGCTTGTGTTAAGACTGTAACCTATTCAGTTCTGATAAATGGATCCCCTCAAGGGCTCTTTAGTCCTACATGAGGGCTCTGGCAGGGCAATCCCCTATCTCCGTATCTTTTCCTTCTTTGTGCTTAAGGGCTAAGCTCACTCATTTAGAAAGCAGAGGTGGACGGCAAAATTACGGGTCTTCCTATTTCAAGGAGAGGAACCAAACTGAGCCATCTATTTTTGGCAGACGACAGTCTCTTATTTTGTCGTGCAACTTTTATGGAATGGTGCAATGTTCAGGGTTTATTGGAAGCTTATGAGATGGCCTCCGGTCAGACTGTCAATCGAAGAAAGACTTCCATTTATTTTAGCAAGAACACCCGGCATGAATTTCAGGCACACATTCTTTCCATTGTTGGTACCCATTCGTCCCATAGCTTTGAAAAGTATTTGGGGTTACCGGCTATGGTGGGACGTGATAAGAGACGTACTTTTGTTGGCATTATGGGGTGCGTACGGGCTAAACTTTGTGGGTGGAAAGAAAAATTTGTATCCCAAATGGGTAACGAAATTCTTCTTAAAGCTGTGGTTCAGGCAATACCCAGGTATAGCATGAGTGTTTTCCAACTTCCCAAGAGTTTATGTAATGAGTTGAATTCTTTGATGCGCAAATTTTTTTGGAGCCATAAAGGGTTTGAGTCCTCAATGGTTTGGATGAGTTGGGGAAGAATGGGCAAATCAAAACACACCGGTGGTTTAGGGTTTAGGGATCTCGAATGTTTTAACTTGGCCTTGCTTGCAAAACAAGGGTGGCGACTTCTTCATCACCCATATTCACTTGTAGCTCGGATCCTCCAGGACAAATACTACCCTTAGTCCTCTTTTCTAGAAGCCAATCTGGGGACACGGCCCTCTTTTGCTTGGTGGAGCATATGCAACTCGCGGGTTCTCCTTAAAGAAGGTTTAATATGGCATGTAGGCAATGGGGAGTCTATAAAAATTTGGGAGGACAAATGGGTCCCGAGCCCTACAACCTTCAAAATTCAGTCTCCTGTGAGATCGTTGCCGCTTGAAGCAAAGGTTGCAACACTCATTGATACCGAAACAAGATGGTGGAACTCCCGGCTCATCCAAGGCATTTTCAACCCAGATGAAGCCTCTCGCATTTGTAGCCTTGAACTCAGCCCGAGGGGTCACTCGGACAAACTCATTTGGCATGGCACATCCAGTGCGATGTTCTCTGTACGGAGTGCATACCATTTGGAAAAAGATCGAATATCTTACGACCAAGGACAAAGCTCTTCGGTTTCTGCAAGTAATGATGTGTGGCGGCAGCTTTGGAACTTACACGTTCTTGGACATGTCAAGAATTTCCTTTGGAGAGTTTGCCATAATCTTCTCCCCACAAAAGCAAATCTCTTTAAGAAGAAGATAGTTCCAGATCCTTTGTGTTCAATGTGTGGGCTTTTCCCTGAGTCAACCGGTCATATACTATGGGAGTGTACCTCGTCAATAGCAGTATGGATGGACAGCTCTAGAAAGATCCAAAAACTCTCTATAGTGGCAGATGACGGACTTTGGCTGTTTTCCACTTTTTTGGACAAGCTTGATGAGAAGGACATTCTGCTGGCTTCGTGTTTGGCTCACCGCATTTGGCTACAGAGGAATTCAGTGGTCTTCGGAGGCCAATTTTTCTCTTCCATGGTTCGTTGTGTGGATGCATTTCTGGAAGCTTTCCATCAAGCACAAACTAATCCGTCTATTGGCCGGGGCGGGGGTCCAGAAGAGACCGGTGAGTCAGTGTTGGTGACGACCTTTGAAGGGGGTGATCAAGCTAAACTGGGACACGGCTCTAGACAAGGTCTCCAAGAAAATTGGGATTAGCGTGATCGTAAGGGATGCAGGTGGTGTGGTTCTAGCTTCCATGTGCTCAACCGTATCATTTATTATAGATCCCTCCATTGCTGAGGCAATAGCGGCTTGGAAGGCCGCCGATCTGGTTATTGTGCAAGCTCTCCGGAAGGATACTCCCTCTCAGAGCTATTATGGTCAATTGACCAAAGACACTTGAGCTAAACTTTGCAGTCTGAAGTCTTGGATGGCAACACGTCTGAAGGAAAGCAAATGAAGTAGCCCATAGGTTGGCAAAAGGAGCGTTACACCAGTCATTAGATGATGTTTGATATGGCACTTATCTTGATTTTGTTCAAAATCTTGTACTTGCTGAGCTAGAGTCCTCACTTTTGATTCAATAAAAGAATGAAATTTCACTTAAAAAAAAAAACATAGAATGAACATGCGGCAATACCAAGAATATAAGTGCAAGGACGTCAGTTGTGAAACAACGAAAATTGTGACGCGGTTAATTTTTGTGACTAAAATTTCTCTACTCCAGTTAAGGTCCTGAGGATAAAAGTAATGTCACACGCGCGATTTAATAGTTAAAAAGGTTAAATTGATATAACTGAACGTTTGAGTATAGAATTGAATGCTATAAGAAAATTTGAAGGATTGAAATAATAGTTTAATCTATATTATATCGAATAGCACATTATAATATAGGCAATGCCCTGTTTCAGCAAGGGAACAGGAAAAGAGAGCAAGAAAACGCCTAGTTTAATCTATATCATATCAAATAACATATTAGAATATACTTTGTCGAAACTAAATATGGGTTTCAAGAGAAAATTGTTGTTATCCGCTCACTAATGTGTTATTTGAGCGGATAAGTCTTTCTTTATATTTTTTTGGCCTCCGAACAAGTCTTTCTTAATATATATATATATATAAGAAAGACTAACGCGTGGAGTAATGCTTGAGACAAACGGAAAAAGTGACGCTCTCAAGCATTACTCCTAACGCGTGAGTCGTTAGTGCGTATTGCCTTCCTTTTTTTTTTGGGCCGAGATGAAAGGTACTTTTTCTTTTAATCTATTGGAAATAATGACAGATTAGTTCATATGTCAGAATAGAGAAAGGCTTGGTTGCATTTTCTCTTGCTCTCTTTTGTAATTGTAGATTCTACATATTTAATGGGTGAATTTACAAATTTTTTGTACGGTGATGAACAAGAGATATATGCTAGAATGCAATCAAATATTTCTCTTCAGAATAATTAAGTAGTCTTTGAAAAATGTACAACATCGTAGATTTTGCAAAACACCTACTCCCACCGAAAAAAAATGTATAAATTTTCTATTAAAATTTTTAATCGATAGGTTTTTTCTCCGAACTGGTTTTGAGGAATTTCCTCCAACTCAGTGGATAAAAAAAACATATATCACTTTATATGTGAGAAGCTATATTTTTTTAAAAATATGCTTGGACATGGATGAAGGAGAGTTGACTAATAGAAGAATTTTGCTTCTCACATGTCAATGGACATATATCATTTTTATAAACTGAGTATCCATTACTTAGATTTAGCAAGAGGAAGCTCGATAGAAGAATTATAAATGGGTCGTTTGCTTGGTGCAAAGGAATGTCCGTTACAAAGGTTTTGTAAGTGTGAGCTTCTTGTAAATTAAATTCTCTAGAGTGGATGAATTTCTTGAGCTTGGCCGCCCCATAGTGGTTTTAATTTTAAGGAGTTCTTCAAAAAGTTTCGACTTCGTCACCAAATTTTGTGTCGATTGATTTATTTTTTTTATTATATTTGGTAATTGAAGTGGTTAATTGATTTTTTGTTTAGCATGATTTCCGCAAAACACTTATTCAAATCCCCCCTATAAACAATCTGCTATTACATGACCTTGATTTCTCGATAGGAAGAGAAAAATGTGTAAATCACGCAGCATAAAAGTGCTGAATATGGAAGACATGGGAATGACTTTCCAGCATAAAAAGTGTAACGTGCATCATTAAGCCCTTGGCGTAGAGTTTACGTTACGTGGTTCAAAGAAAGTTTAGCGTGCATCCCTCGCCGATGTCCACCGTTTANTTAGCATGATTTCCGCAAAACACTTATTCAAATCCCCCCTATAAAACAATCTGCTATTACATGACCTTGATTTCTCGATAGGAAGAGAAAAATGTGTAAATCACGCAGCATAAAAGTGCTGAATATGGAAGACATGGGAATGACTTTCCAGCATAAAAAGTGTAACGTGCATCATTAAGCCCTTGGCGTAGAGTTTACGTTACGTGGTTCAAAGAAAGTTTAGCGTGCATCCCTCGCCGATGTCCACCGTTTATTACAAAAAAAAGAAGTCCTCCACTATGATTATTTATTACAAAGTTAGCTTTAAGATTACTTTCCTTCTATTTCAACGTTAATCCTTACAAAAAAGAAGTCTTCACTATAAAGTAATAGAAAAAAAAAAGAAAAAAAGAAAAGAAAAAGAGTCCACTATGAAGTTTAATCTCATCAAAATTGTAATTGATTAATATATTATCCACTCACTAAGTCTTTTTTTATATTCTTTGGTCTCCCAACAAGTCTTTCTTTTTCTTAGCACCCAAGTCTTTCTTAATACTTGGTTAATTTATTTTTAATTTAGCATAAATTCTGTAAAATACTTATTCACCCCGTCTAGATGTTGTGTGTGGTCAATTGAGATTTTTCAGTCTATGAGCATATAAATTTTTATGCTGTGAGATTCTCATTTACCCGGAAAGAGATAAAAAAAAAAATGTAATTATTAATACAAAATATTGATTTGATTTCTTTGAATACTTTTAGTTATATTATGTATCTTTCTTTAAAATATTTAGTAAAATACTTTTTTGGTTATTTAATCCACCTACTGGACTTTTTTACTTAAGCCGTACGTCAAGTCCTCTCCTACTGAAATTGGTTCTTAGATAATTTGTAAAATGAAGGTGTGTTTGACAAAAGGTTGGTAGGAGGGTTTTTAAGTTTTGATGCGATATCAAGTAAAAAGAATGTTGTAAATTTTTTTTGTATAAAAAAGTAAAATTTTTTTATTTATTAGTGAATTTTTTATTTAAATAGTAAAAAAGTGATTTATTTCTTTATTTATTTTTCTCTCTTGCTTGCGAATATATAGGTTGCTTGGACGGCTAGGAGATCTTTAGCATTTGAAGCTTACCGTATTTTTAATCATTTTTAATTCATCTAGATCTTTTAATTTTGTTCCATGTGAATCAAATCTTAACTCTGCCACGGTACACAACAATGATATGATCAAATAAATTGGCAACAATGATACTGCACAATTTATACTGAAAATTTTCAAAAGATTTTTAGTTTATATCTTTTATCCATATCATCAGAAATAACTATACCTAAAGGTTCTTTTAGCTTACACCTTTATTGAGAGACAAAGAAAGTGTGAAGCAAAGAAAAAAAGTGTTAGGGAGGTGATATGATGACCAATCCAAGAGAGCTTCTTATTGATGCAAAAATATTTTTGTTGGTGATCCACTACAAAAATTGTAGTCTTGGTCTTGTATTATTGACAGAGTAATTATATATGTCAACTCTATGTCTACTTTCTGTCCACCAAAAGTGATGTGACTTTTAAAATCACTATTGAATTTATAATGGATAATTATTGTCTTTTGATCTCATGGTAATTTTAAAAACCACATCACTTTTGGTAGGCACAAGGTAGACATGAGGGTTGACATGTATCATTACTCTTATTGACATGTAAATAAATTGGAAGGGTTTATTTAGTGTTAAATGTAAATTATTTTCAACTCCTCCTCCTAGTTTTGTCGCTGGTATATTTCAATTAAGTATTCACACAAATCCTTTACAATCGTGAAGTTAAACCAAGCATGGGGCTTCCCCCCTTAAGTTCTGCAATCTCTTGCTCAGTTTTTTGCATCCTTACAATTATTTTGGTCTTTTGCTTTGGTTCGACCACCTATGCCATTAGCGGGAATGAAACAGACCGGCTATCCTTGCTGGAATTCAAGGCCAAAAATGACCCTTTCATGGCTTTGAGCTCATGGAACGACACAATCAATTTTTGCCAGTGGCGTGGTGTTACATGTGGTCGCCGTCACCAGAGGGTCACGAAGTTGAGCCTGCGATCTCAAAAACTCGTGGGATCTATATCGCCTTTCATTGGAAATTTGAGCTTTCTGAGGTTTCTATATCTAGGAAACAATAGCTTCAGTCACAAAATCCCTCAAGAAATTGGACGTTTGCATAGATTGCAGGTACTTGAGTTGTTCAATAATTCATTTGGTGGGAGAATTCCTTCCATTATATCCAATTGCTCTAACCTCAAGGTTTTAGATCTTGCTTCTAATCAGCTGGCAGGGGAAATTCCTGATGAGCTTGGCTCCTTGTCAAAGCTCCAATTATTTGGAGTAGCCAAAAACAAACAAACAGGACGTATCCCTCCATCTCTTGGCAACTTATCGTCACTTGAAGAACTTTATTTAACCTCAAATAATATAGGTGGGAGTATTCCTAGTGCTCTAGGCCAACTTATGAATCTTACAACTATAGCAGTTGGTGCAAATCAATTATCTGGTACCATCCCTCCATCAATCTTCAATCTCTCTTCTATTATCACACTTGATGTTGGACAGAATCAAATCCAAGGGAATCTTCCGTGGGACTTGGGGATAACTCTTCCGAATCTCCAAGTCTTCTTAGTTTCTGCTAACCAATTTACTGGCTCCATTCCTCCTTCGATATCCAATGCCTCAAATCTGGAATACCTTCATATTTTGTCGAACAATTTTACTGGAAATGTGCCTTCTTTGGAGAAGCTGCATAGGCTTCAATGGTTGAGCAGTAGCACCAACCAGCTAGGAAGTGGGGGAGCTGATGACTTGAGTTTTCTTTGCTCTTTGACCAATGCCACCAGCTTAGAGCTGTTGGCTATAAACAGTAACAATTTCAGTGGAGTCTTACCTGAATGCATCAGTAACTTCTCATCTACTCTTAGAATCTTGTTAGTAGATAACAATAATATAGTTGGAAAGATTCCGAGTGGGATCGTGAATCTCGTCAACTTAGAGAGACTCGAGATGTGGAATAACAGATTGTCAGGTAAAATTCCCCCCGATATTGGAAAGCTTCAAAGGTTACAGGTAATGTTTCTTGACGGAAACAATCTCTCGGGCAACATCCCTCACTCTCTTGGAAATCTGAGTATGTTACTCCTACTAGATTCAAGTGATAATGATCTTCACGGAAGCATACCTTCAAGTCTAGGCAATTGTCAATCTTTGCTCGTATTAGATCTTTCTAATAACATTTTCAGTGGTACCATACCTCCACAGGTCTTTGATCTCTCATCCTTGTCAATTGGTCTCTATTTGTACATCAACCTTTTCACCGGTCCCCTTCCCATAGAAGTTGGAAATCTGAAAAATCTAGGTGAATTTGATATTTCAGAAAACATGTTAACAGGTGAAATTCCAAGGAGTCTTGGCAGTTGTATTAGGCTAGAGTTTCTAAGCCTGCAAAAAAACTTCTTTCGTGGGACCATTCCATCAAGTTTTGGTTCTTTGAGAGGACTACGAGAATTAGACCTTTCTCGGAACAATTTGTCAGGAAAAATTCAGAACTTTTTTGTGGGTTTGAACTCGTTGCAGTTTTTGAATCTATCTTACAACAATTTTGAGGGTTTGGTGCCAGTAGATGGCGTTTTCAAGAACTCAAGTGCAACTTCAGTAGTAGGGAACAATCAACTGTGTGGAGGAATACCAGAGATGCACTTGCCTAAATGCAACTTTAGAGAGCCCAAGAAGAAAAAGAAATCAGCCTTAACCTTGAAATCAACAATCTTTTTAGTTTGCGGGCTTCTAGGAGTAATTTTTGTACTGCTTTTTCTCTTTGTCTATTGGTTAAGAAAAAAAATAAAAGAACCCACTTCAAGTTCTTTTGGAAATTTTCTTTTGAATTTGTCTTACCAAAGTCTCCTCAAAGCCACCGAAGGATTCTCCTCAGCTAATTTGCTTGGTGTGGGTAGTTTTGGATCTGTGTATAAAGGAATCATCGGTGAGGGCAGAATGACAATCGCTGTCAAAGTGCTCAACCTTCTGCGCCGTGGATCTTCTAAGAGCTTTCTTGCTGAGTGTGAGGCCTTAAGAAACGTTAGGCATCGGAATCTTGTTAAGGTACTTACAGTTTGTTCAAGTGTTGATTATCAAGGTAATGATTTCAAGGCTCTAGTTTATGAATTCATGGTCAATGGGAGCCTTGAGGATTGGTTGCATCCAAGTGCTAATGAAGATGAGGCGCACCAAGAGCGAAGGAAGCTGAATATTTTTCAGAGATTGAATATTGCCATTGATGTTGCGAGCGCATTGGAATATCTCCATTATCATTGTGAAACACCAATCCTCCATTGTGACCTCAAGCCAAGCAATGTTCTTCTCGACGATGAAATGATTGGACATGTCGGAGACTTTGGGTTAGCACGATTTTCTCCCGAAGCTAACCATAACTCTTCAACCAACCAATCGAGCTCCATTGGCGTAAGAGGAACTATTGGTTATACTCCTCCAGGTGCGTACATTCTTTATCATTCGTGAATTATAATCCTTTTTCTTTTAATAACATTTTTAAGTTTGAAGAGGGTAAGTGCATGTTTGGCCTGGCAATTTTGCATGGTAAAAGTGTGTTTTTAAATTAAATATGAAAAGTGTTCTGTTTGAAGAGTGTGTTCGAAAAAAAATGGTAGTTTGAAAACATGAAAAAATTCATGTTTTCAAATCGCAAGCATGGGTTGCATTTAAAAAAAAAAAATGCACGATTTTAAATGCTAAATAATGATTTTAATAGTTAAACCGTGATTTTACCAAATGCTTAAGTTCATTTTTTAAAATTGTGTTTTTATTAACTTAATTTTGAAATCGCCACTTTTTTAAATTGCTTATTTTGAAACCGCTAAACCAAATGGACACCAACATAGTTTTATTACGCATTTTTTTGGTAAACGGGTTGTATTAGTACAATTTTTTTTTCATGTCTGGTTTTCTCACATAGAGAGTATCATAGCATAATTCCTTTCTTAGCATATACGCTTTAAGCATATAGTCATATTACAATTAATCATATGTATATGTTGAATTGCAGAGTATGGTATGGGAAATGAGGTGTCCTCCAATGGTGATATATATAGTTATGGGATCCTCCTATTAGAAATGTTTACTGGAAAAAGACCCACAGATGATATGTTCCAAGGCACTCTAAGTCTACATTCTTTTGTCCAAGAAGCTTTGCCTGAACGGGTGATCGAGATTACAGATCCAATTCTTTTCCAGGGAAGGAAAGAAGAAACAACCATGAACAATGCTCACAATAACAACATCACAAGAAGAAGCAAAATTCAAGAGTGCTTGATTTTGATGTTTGGGATTGGAGTTGCTTGTTCTGTTGAACAACCCAGAGAACGAATGAGCATCAAAGATGTGGCAACTAAGCTTCTTCTGATCAAGAAAAATCTTCTTGAAACAAGAAGACATGGAGGCGGCCAAATCACAAGTAGACCATAATATCAACACGTAATATTGGTAACTTAGTAGTAGTTATAGTTTGGTTAAGCAAATTGATGAGGCATCTAATGGTACCAATTAACGCCAATAACAAGCTCATTGCATCTTCCATTCTCTTGCATTAATAAATTAATCATGATCTCTCTTATTTATTTTTGTTTGTATTGCTGATTTCATTTTTTCCTAGTGGTAATGTATAGATTAGTGGATTCACTATGGGATTTTCATGGTTTTTCTTTCACATGTGGAGTTGTTTTTCATTTACATAATATTAGCTGGTAAACTGTTTTTCATACATTACCATGGTGGTATAGTCCTAAGTTTTGAATTCACAGCATCAAAAGCTTCTACTATCGGATCCAAAATGCTGTTTTGCTCACAATAAAATATAGTCGGTGAGAAATAGTGGGTGAGTCATTTGCTGATTTTTGTATTGCAATCTTCGGTGTATCATCTTCGGTTTGGAGTGAAGGGCAAGAGCTTTTGGTGTTGTGGAGTGTCCCAAAATAGCTCTTGGACTTGGAAAAAGCTTGTTAAGATGCGGGATTTGGCCAAAAATTTTTTGAAGTATGAAGTGGGAGACGGTAAAGATATCCATATGTGGTTGGATAATTGGCACCCTGCTGGGGCCTTAATTGAGAAGTATGGTTATCGCATTGTCTATGATGCTCATAGCAGATTGGAAGCTCGCTTATATTCTGTTATTAGCAATGGTAATTGGAATTGGATACCTGCTAGATCCAATGATTTGGTGGACATTCAAGCTTGGCTCCCGGAAGTTAGAATTGATACTATTGACAAACCAATTTGGTCTGGCTCTCGTTCCAACACTTATGTAAGCTCAGATACTTGAGAGATGTTAAGGAGCATAAATTCAAATGTGGATTGGTGGCATCTTGTTTGGTTTCCCTTAGCTATTCCTAAAGAAACTTTTATTTTGTGGCTTGTTATGCGAAACAACCTCACCACTGGGGATCGGTTAATGCAATGGGGCTTCAAAGGCAATACTCTCTATGAGTCTTGCATGAATAGTCTTGAGAGTCGTGACTATTTTATTTTTTGAATGCAGTTTTAGCTTTCGGATTTGGAGGAATGCTCTAACTCGTTGCAATGTCCCTAACCCTCCTAATGCTTGGATTGATATTCTTAGGTTGGGTGGAAGTGATTGGAAGAAGAAAACCATGCATAGTAATCTCTGCCGCCTGGTGCTTAGTTCATCTGTTTATCATTTGTGGAAAAACAGAAATGAAATTAAGCATAGTAGTACTCCAAGAACTAAGGAGCAAATTCTGAAAAGTGTTATTTGGGATGTTAGAACTAAAATTTTTGGGGGTAGAAAGTTCCAAAATAATATGGCTAATGTTCTATTGTGCAAAAAATGGAATATTAACGAGGAGATGCTGGTTTGAAGGCTGCGAGGATGTTCTTTGGTCTCTTGTAGTTGCTTGTGGGTCTTGTTTTGTTGCTGGAGGATGCTCTGTCTTTTCTATAGCTTTAGTGTTTTTGTTTTCAGCTATATGTTGTTGCTATTTTGATTTCTAAATCCATATTACATATCTATTTTTTCATAGTTAGTCATGGTTTTTTTTTTTTTTTTTTTTGTTGCTATTTAATGCTCCGTCACTCTTTTTTCTCCCTGTTATATATTGAATAGATTATGATTGGGCAGGTAAAATCATGCCCACAATGAGGATGAGGACGTTTAAGAGCTATTCGAGTGATGGCGGCTGTTGCGTAGTATTCTCATTACTATATGGACATGATGTATTGAGTAAATGTTCGGATGCTTGGACAATACATATGAAGTTAGTTGAAGCGTTTTTTTTATTTATTTATTTATTTATTTTTTATTTTTTTATGTTTTATTTTTCTGTATATAGTGTTTCCGGAAGATGGTTTTTTTTCAGAACATTATGTAACTTATATTGACAATATATATGAAGGTAGTTAAAGCAGCTATTTTTTTTTAAAAAAAAATATAAAAATATTATGTTTAATAGTGTTTGGATGATGAAAGAATGAATGACTGGATTTTGGATGTGCAGAGCAACATCAAATGTAAAATTTAGACAAAATTATTTTTAATAAATAAAAATTTATTGCATTTACCGCATTTTAAAATTATCGGAGTTTTGTAAGCCTCGACAAAAATTTTGGTGTTTATAAAACGACGATAAATTATCAGCACTTAGTAAACGCAAATAATTTGTTGGCATCTAATAATCTGTCGACACATTTTTGGCATTTAATAAACGTTGAAAAATTACCGGCACTTACGAGATGTGAATAAAAAAAATAAATAATAAATTATAAAAAATAAAAATAAAAAAATAAAAATTCACTATTTTAAAGTCGTTTTTTTAGAAAAATACTTAACTCTTAGAATCCTTTTAAGGGATCAATTAGGATTTTTTATTATTTTTTTAATCAAATGAGCCCACCGTTTCATTGAAAATATGAGCCTCATTTAATTAAAAAAATATAAAAATTTCTAATTTCTAGTTAATTCCCTAAAAAAATTCTATAAAAATGCACAAGATTCCTTTTTTTAATTGTCCACTGACGGTTAACTTTAGTGTAGATGAAGGATTTATCGGGGTTAGCTACCGGCATTTCTAAAATTATCGGAGTTTTGTAAGCCTCGACAAAAATTTTGGTGTTTATAAAACGACGATAAATTATCAGCACTTAGTAAACGCAAATAATTTGTTGGCATCTAATAATCTGTCGACACATTTTTGGCATTTAATAAACGTTGAAAAATTACCGGCACTTACGAGATGTGAATTAAAAAAAAAATAAATAAATAATTATAAAAAATAAAAATAAAAAAAAAAAAATCACTATTTTAAAGTCGTTTTTTTAAGAAAAATACTTTACATCTTTTAGAATCCTTTTAAGGGATCAATTAGGATTTTTTTTTAATATTTTTTTAATCAAATGAGCCCACCGTTTCATTGAAAATATGAGCCTCATTTAATTAAAAAAATATAAAAATTTCTAATTTCTAGTTAATTCCCTAAAAAATTTCTATAAAATGCACAAGCAAATTCCTTTTTTTAATTGTCCACTGACGGTTAACTTTAGTGTAGATGAAGGATTTATCGGGGCTTACAAGCGCTGTTTAATTTATAAAACTATAACTGATAATTATAAAAAAATTGCATGTAGTGGACTTTTGCTTTTCCCGCACGTCGTATGCACAGTATGGGAAATGAGGTGTTGTCCTATGAAAAGCTGTATATAGTTACGAAATCCTACTATTAGAAATTTTTAATGGAAAAAAATCCACAGATGACATGTTTCAAGGCATTCTAAATCTACATTCCTTTGTCCAAAAAGCTTTAGTACTTGAACGAATGGTCGAGATTACAAACCCCATTCTTTTTCAATTAAAGAAGAAGAAACGGCCATAAATGATTTTCATAATAATAGCAACACTAGAAGAAACAAAAATCAAGGAGTGCTTGATTTTGATTTCTAGGGTTGGAATTGCTTGTCTGTTGAAGAGCCAGAAAAACGGATGGAAATCACATGTGCCGATTTTAATTTGATCAGAAAAAAAGCTTCATGAAATTGAAACACATAGAAGCTGCGGAACTAAAAGTAGACCATAATATCAACAATGAAAATTACAATTTGATGTAGCTCTTAAAAATATCTAAGTGATGTCGATAATAAGCTCATTGCATTTTGCCCTTCTGTTGCATTCTTAAGATGAGATTACTTTTCGGTTTCTTGAAATGATCTTATTTCTTCATTTTGTTAGCATTGCCGATTTCATGGTATTTCTTTATGCGTACGGGAGTCTTGATTGATTATTTAAATGTCAAACATATAATCTACAAGCTGCAATACCAAGAATAGAAGTACAAGTAGGTCAGCTGTGAATAAAATTTTTGTGAAACAATGAAAATTGTGACGTGGTTAATTTTTGTTAATAAAATTTCTCAACTCCGGCCAGTTAATGTCCTAAGGATAAAAGTAACGTCACACGATTTAATAGTTTTTGTTTTTGTTTTTTTTAGAAAATTAATGATTTCGTTTATAATAAAAAAAAATTAAAGCAAGTTACTTTAACAATACAATATCACAAATGTAAATAAGAATTTCTTCTATCAAAACAACCTCTATAATTTATTTACTGTTGTTTTGACTAAACAATGAGCAGCATAATTTGCATTTGAGTATAGAACTGGATTCTATAAGATAATTTGACGAATTGAAATAATAGTTTAAGAGTAATTATATATGTCACCCTTCATGTTTAATTTGTATCAATTAAAAGTGATGTGACTTTTAAAATCATCATTAAATTTATAATTGATCATTATGAATTTTTGATCTAATACTGATTTTAAAAGCCATGTCATTTTTTGTTGACACAAAATAAACATAGAGAATAACTTATATCATTATTTCATAATATACTTCATCGAAACTAAATATGGGTTTTCAAGAGAAGAAAATTGTATTTATCCACTCACTAAGTCTTTCTTTGTATTTTTTGGCCTCCCAACAAGTCTTTCTTTTTCTTAGCACCCAAGTCTTTCTTAATATTTTTTTTTTCTCCCAAAACATATACATATGATTTCTGTTTGAATAACTAACGCGTGAGTGATTAGTGCGTATTGCCCTTTTTTTTCTTTTTTAATATTTTGAGCTAGGTGAAAGATTAGATCACATGTTAGAATAAAGAACGGCCGGCTTGGTTGCATTTTCTTGTATATTCCTTTTGCAAATTTATGAATTTGTATGTGAGTTTCATAAATTTAATAGTGAATTTACAAATATCTTGTACAGAGAAGAATAAGTGATGTACGTGAAAATGCAACCAAATATTTCTCTTCAGAATTCAGAATAAGGAGTCTTTGAAAAATGTATGACGGCGTCGATTTTGCAAAACACCTACACCTACTAAAAAGTGTAAAAATTTTCTATTAAAATTACTAATAGACAAGTTTTTCTGAACTTTCTCAAACTCAGTTAGAGAAAAATGAGATATGTCCTTTTCATGTGAGAAACACATGTTTTTTAAATAGAATGCTTGGATATAGATGATGGGGAGTTGACTAATTGAAGAATTGTGTTTCTCACATGCAAATGGACACATGTCATTTTTTATAGACTTAGTATCTGTTACAAAGGTTTGGCAAGAGAAAGCTTGATAGAAGAACTGTAAATGTGTTGTTTGCTTGGTGCAAGGGTGACGCAGCACGGAGAAGGATTTTCCAAAGAAAAAAAAAATAGAAAATAAAGATAGATTCCATATTGAATAGAGTCTCACCGGTCAACAATAGAATTTGGTAGAGTCTCACCACCAAAAGAAAGATGAATCGCACCTCACAAAAAGAAGTCTCATCTCAAACAATAGTATCTCACTGAAAAATATAATTTTTCATTAATTTTTAAACTGTTACAAAAGAACACTTAAATAGACTGACAAAAATCATATCCCTAATTTGACTAACTTTGGGCCAAGCCCATTATTGAATTACAAAATAACTTCAAATATAAAATAAAACTGATAACATAAATAAAGACCCAATTATTTATTTTGCCTCTTGCATCATTCTCCCCTTCTTAAAAAAAAAATGGTCTTCGAGTTTGGAAGCTAGAAATACATGAGTTGAAGAATTTCAAACCAAAGAAAACTCACGAACACAATAGATAAATTGAGTCTCACAAACTTTCTAATGTGACCACAACAAAGTCTCACCATTGCAGGCAGGTTATCTCGAGTTTGGGATGAAAAATACATAAACCGAAGACTTTCAAATCAAAGAAAACTCACAAACACAATAGGAAAATTGAGTCTCACAATCTTTCTATTGTGACTACAATAGAGTCTCACCATTGCGGGCAGGTTGTTCTATACGCGATGCTTCCGTCTACTATTCTTTATGCATTGGGTTTACCTGTTGACCAAAGAAACAAGAAAACACAAGTTTTTTTTTTTTTGGGTGAGAAAAATAAACTGGTGCAGTGAGTGGTCGCGAAAGAACAAAAGAATAAGATAATGGATTTTGGGTTTTTGGCAGGTGGGGGTGATTTTTTATTTTTATTTTTTCTTCTTCTTTTTGGCATTGATGGCTATTGGTTGAGGAGCTTGATGGTTTTGGCGTTAATGGGTGAAACAAAAGTGGTGCTGTATTGATGGATGAGCTACTACTTGGGTTGGATAATCGTGGATCGTCGATTGCCATGGAAAGCAGTCGATTCTTGTTCTCTAATACCAATTTGACACAGCACAAAGAAGGATTTTTCCAAAAAAAGAAAAAACAAATAAAGATAAATTTCATGTTGAACAAAGTCTTACCGGTCACCAATAGAATTTGGCAGAGTCTCACCACCAAAAGAAAGATAAATCGCACCTCACAAAGAGAAGTCTCATATTAAATAATAGTATCTCTTTAAAAAATATAATTCTTCATTAATTTCTAAACTGTTACAAAAGAACACTTAAATAGACTGACAAAAATTGTAACCCTAATTTGACTAACTTTGGGCCAAACCCATTATTAAATTACAAAATAACTTAAAATATAAAATAAAACTGATAATTTAAATAAAGACCCAATTATTTATTTTGCCTCCTACATCAAAGGGAATATCCGTTACAAAGGTTTTATAAGTGTGAGCTTCTTGTAAATAGAATTATTCTAGAGTGGATGACTTTCCTAAGTTTGGCCGCTCCCCTAGAGTGGTTTTACTTTTGAAGAATTTTTCAAAAGGTTTCCACTTCTTCATCAAATTTTGTGTCAATTGATTTATTGTTTTCATTATATTTGGTGATTGATATATATATATATATGTGTGTGTGTGTGTGTGTGT
Source organism: Betula pendula (assembly GCA_900184695.1). Taxonomy (NCBI): domain Eukaryota; kingdom Viridiplantae; phylum Streptophyta; class Magnoliopsida; order Fagales; family Betulaceae; genus Betula; species Betula pendula. The sequence goes on along the minus strand of FXXK01000043.1, from coordinate 972,063 downwards.
GTGTGTGTGTGGGAGTAATGATACAAGTTATTTTCCATGTCTACCTTGTGTCAATCAAAAGTGATGTGGCTTTTAAAATCATCGTTAGATCAAAAGTAAAAAATGATCAATTATAAATTCAATGGTGATTTTAAAAGTCACATCATTTTTTGTTGACATAAAATAGACATAGATAGTGACATATATAATTATTCTATGTGTAGTTAATTTATTTTTTGTTGAGCATGATTTCTGCAAAACACTTATTCAACCCCCTCTATAAACAATCTACTATTACATGACCTTAATTTCTCCACAGGAAGAGAAATTAAAAGTGCTGAATATGGATCGAAGACATGGAAATGACTTTCCAGCATAAAAAGTGTGGCGTAGAGTTTACGTGGTTCAAATAAAGTTTAGCGTGCATCCCTCGACTACGAATTATTGGACATCGGCGAGGGATGCAAGCATGACTTTTACCAAACAAGTCCTCCACTATAAAGTTTAATCTCATCGAAATTGTAATTGATTAATTATCCACTCACTAAGTCTTTCGTTATATTCTTTGGTCTCCCAACAAGTCTTTCTTTTTCTTAGCACCCAAGTCTTTCTTAATACTTGGTTAATTTATTTTTAATTTAGCATAAATTCTGTAAAATACTTATTCACCCCGTCTAGATGTTGTGTGTGGGCAATTGAGATTTTTCAGTCTATGAGCATATAAATTTTTATGCTGTGAGATTCTCATTTACCCGCAAAGAGATAAAAAAAAAAAATGTAATTATTAATACAAAATATTGATTTGATTTCTTTGTATACTTTTAGTTATATTATGTATCTTTCTTTAAAATATTTAATAAAATACTTTTTTGGTTATTTAATCCATGTATTGGACTTTTTTACTTAAGCGGTCAAGTCTTCTCTTACTGAAAACAGTATAAAATATAAAGAATGTTGTAAATTTTTTTATATAAAAAAATGAAAAAAATTTATTTGTTAATAACTTTTTTTTTTTTGAATATTAATAAAAAATATTTTATGTGATATAAAAAATTAAAAAAAATATTAAAAAATGATCAATAAAATATAAAAAATTAAAATTTTTTGATATAATTTTTTTAAAATTCTTTTAAAAAATCTAAATTAAAACCCTTTGTCAAACGTAGCGGATGGGTTTTTGTTGAGAGGAATGCTAGGTATACAAAAATTTTTATACAAAAATCTTTTACAAAATGAGATGACACTAAATAATTGAGTAAGAGAAAAATTCAAATTTTAAAAATTACACAATTATTTAATACTATCTTATTTTGTAAGAGCTTTTTGTACAAAAACCTTTGTACACCGATCATTTCTCTTTGTTGAACCTTACTTGACGTCGATTTGATGCCTTTGTAAGTTGACTAAAGGCTTCCTCCTTTTTGACTGATCAAAATGACAAACTTCCTCAGAGTCCCATTAGAGGGGCGAGACAACTGACAGATTGACGAAGTTAAAATTGAGAGAAAAATGGTCCCAAAAAAAAAAAGAAAAAGCCGTTCAAATGGCATCCTTTTCATTCAAACAAGTATGGTAGTAGGATAGTCTATGCGTTGAATATATAAGGAGTGCGTTTAGCACATTTTTTGCAAGTTAAATATGCGTTTTTAAATAAAATTGTTATCAGTTTTTTGTTTGAAAAAAATTACAGTTTGAAAATGTTACAATGTTAAGCATCACAAATGGTATAATTTTAACAATGTGTATATAAGTTCTTAGACATCCTTTTCTTATAAATCGAGTTTTAAAGGTGAATTCTACTTTAGGCTTATATAATTAAAATCAAAGCTAGGTTTCGCATCACAAATTCCAGTCACGGAGAGAGCGACCTACGTAATAGAGTGGGTCGCGTAGATGTCAGATTTGGAAGTGTAGTAGTATGTTACAATCCTAAGTGGTCTACATGGCTTAAATGCAATTTTAATCATGTGTATATAAGCTTTTGGGTAATAAGTTCTTGAAAACCCTCCCCTCTTACAAGCCAATTTTTAATGGCGAGTTTTATCTAAGTACAATTTTACAAGTCGATTTTCAAGGGTAATTTCTATCTAAATGCAATCTTAATCATGTGTATTTAAGCTTTTGGACATCCTTTCTTTACAAGTCAATTTTCAAGGGTAAATTCTAAAGTTTGTATTAGAAAACATTTAAAAAAAAAAAAAAAATCAAAGTTTTTAAACCCCAAGCAAGGGTGCATTTGCTTAATTGCGCTATTTTTTTAAACTACACACTAAACCATGTTAAAGTATTAATTAAGTGATTAAATTTGCCTCTTCCTAACAGCTTAAACTTTTGGGATCAGTGGTAATTTAACATGGTATCAAAGCCAAAGGTCCTGTCAGTCCTGAGTTCAAACCTTGACCCCGTTATTTATCTCTCATTTCAATTAAATATTTTACGTGTTGGGTCTCACCTATTAAAATAGAGTTTAAGCCTACATATGAGGGGGAGTGTTAAAGTATTGATTAAGTGATTAAATTTACCTCTTCCTAAGAACTTAAGCTTTTGGGATCAGTGGTGATTTAACATGGTATCAAAGCTAAGGTCTTGAGTTCGAACCTTGACTCCGTTATTTCATCCCGTATTTCAATTAAATATTCTAAGTGTTGGGCCTTACCTATTAAAAGGAAGTTTGAGCCCACATGAGAGAGAGTGTTAAAGTATTGATTAATTGATTAAGGCCTCGTTTGGTTTGCGGAATGTCTATTCCATTAGGAAAATGAATAGCTATTCCTTGGAATAGAAGAAGGTGGAATGAAATAGTTATTCATATTCTTTAGTTTGGTTGTAACGATGGAATATAACACTGAATAAATATTCTTTTATTTGGTATAATGGAATATGCTGGTGAATAGAATCATATTGTAATCAAATTTCTTAAAATACCCTTATAATACAAATATAATTTAATGACGTTTTCTTCTTTATTTTTAAAAAAAAACGTTATACTATAACTTTTTTTTAAAAAAAAAAAAAACTGTCAATTAAGTTTTTTAAAAAAGTTCGTAGTTTTTTGTTTTTTGTTTTTTTTTTTTAAATGGTCAGTTTTTTTTTTTTTTTTTTGTAAAAAAAAAAAAGCATGTCAACAAAATCATCATATTCACCCATCAATTTTATTTTATTTTTTTAAAAAACGAAAAGCACATCACCAAATGGTTTCATAATACTAAAAATAAAAAATAAATAAAAATTGATGTTAGAGTGTGAGGGGCTTTTATGAGAAGATGCTGCAATAATTCTATTCCTGTAGGAAATGAATAGGTATTCCTCTCATTTTTAAAAGGAATACCTATTCCTCTTCGTAAGGGAATAAGTATTCCTATGGGAATAACTATTCCTATGAATAAGCTCTTACCAAATAAAGGAATGACTATTTCATAGGAATAATCATTCCATTCCAGGACCTATTCCGCAAACCAAACGGAGCCTAAATTTACTTATTCCTAAAAGCTTAAACTTTTGGGACAAGTGGTGTTTTAACACTCATAACGCGTGAGTGGTTAGTGCGTATTGCCTTTCATTTTTATAAATTGAGTATCCGTTACGTACTAAGGTTTAGCAAGAGAAAGCTCAATAGAAGAATTATAAACGGGTCGTTTGCTTGGTGCAAAGGAGTGTCCGTTACAAAGGTTTTGTAAGTGTGAATTTCTTGTAAATTAAATTCTCTAGAGTGGATGAATTTCTTGAGTTTGACCGCCCCATAGTAGTTTTACTTTTAAGAAATTCTTCAAAAGGTTTCGACTTTGTCACCAAATTTTGTGTCGATTGATTTATTGTTTTTATTATATTTGGTAATTGGAGAGGTTAATTGATTTTTTGTTTAGCATGATTTCCGCAAAACACTTATTCAAATCCCCCCTATAAACAATCTGCTATTACATGACCTTAATTTCTCGATAGGAAGAGAAAAATGTGTAAATCACGCAGCTTAAAAGTGCTGAATATGGAAGACATTGGAATGACTTTCCAGCATAAAAAGTGTAACGTGCATCATTAAGCCCTTGGAGTAGAGTTTACGTTACGTGGTTCAAAGAAAGTTTAGCGTGCATCCCTCGCCGATGTCCTCCACTATAACTTTTACCTAAGAAGTTCTCCAATCTCCACTATGACAAGGTGATCCCGTCCACCGTTTATTACAAAAAAGAAGTCCTCCACTATGATTATTTATTACAAAGTTAGCTTTAAGATTACTTTCCTTCTATTTCAACGTTAATCCTTACAAAAAAGAAGTCCTCCACTATAAATTAATAGAAAAAAAAAAGAAAAAAAGAAAAGAAAAAGAGTCCTCCACTATGAAGTTTAATCTCATCAAAATTGTAATTGATTAATTATCCACTCACTAAGTCTTTCTTTATATTCTTTGGTCTCCCAACAAGTCTTCTTTTTCTTAGCACCCAAGTCTTTCTTAATACTAAAAAAAAAAAAAAAAAAAAAGTCTTTCTTAATACTTGGTTAATTTATTTTTAATTTCGCATAATTTCTGTACAATACTTATTCACCCCGTCTAGATGTTGTGCGTGGTCGATTGAGATTTTTCAGTCTATGAGCATATAAATTTTTAT
>FXXK01000043.1:957122-967234 GCA_900184695.1 Betula pendula | reverse complement strand
GTCTTTCTTAATACTTGGTTAATTTATTTTTAATTTCGCATAATTTCTGTACAATACTTATTCACCCCGTCTAGATGTTGTGCGTGGTCGATTGAGATTTTTCAGTCTATGAGCATATAAATTTTTATGCTGTGAGATTCTCATTTACCCGGAAAGAGATAAAAAAAAAATGTAATTATTAATTATACAAAATATTGATGTGATTTCTTTGAATACTTTTAGTTATATTATGTATCTTTCTTTAAAATATTTAATAAAATACTTTTTTGGTTATTTAATCCCCGTACTGGACTTTTTTACTTAAGCCCTCAAGTCCTCTCCTACTGAAAATGGTTCGTAGATAATTTGTGAAATGAGGTGTGTTTGACAAATGGTTGAGTTTGATTGTTTTTGAGTTTTGATGTCATATAAAGTAGGAAGAATGTTATAAATTTTTTTGTATAAAAAAATAAAAAAATTTTATTTGTTAGTAAATTTTTATTTAAATAGTAATAAAAAAAGTTTGATGTAATATAAAAAATAAAATAAAATAAAATATTAAAAAATAATTAATAAAATATAAAAAATTAAAATATTTTGATGTGATTGTTTTTTCAGATTTTAAAAATCTAAATTAAAACCCTTTGTTAAACGTAGCGGAGGGGTTTTTGGTGAACCTTACTTGACGTCGATTTGATGCCTTTGTAAGTTGACTAAATACTTCCTCCTTTTTGACTAATCACAATGGCAAACTTCCTCAGAGTCCCATTAGAGGGTCGAGACAACTGACAGACTGACGTGGTTAAAATTAAGAGAAAAATGGTCCCCCAAAAAAAAAAAAAGAAAAAGAAAGAAAAAGCCGTTCAAATGGCATCCTTTAAAAGAAAAGAAAAAACAGAAAAGAAGTAAACGGCATCCTTTTCATTCAAACAAGTATGGTAGTTGGATAGTCTATGCGCGCGTTGAATATATGGAGTGCGTTTAGCTCCGCATTTTTTGCAAGTTAAATACGCGTTTTTAAATAAAATTGTTATAAGTTTTTTTGTTTGAAAAAAATTACAATTTGAAAATGTTACGATGTTAAGCGTTACAAATAACTTTAGTATAATTTTAATTATGTTTATGTAAGTTTTTGGACATCTTCTCTTTACAAATCGAGTTTTAAGCGTGAGTTCTACTTTAGATTTGTATAATTGAAATCAAAGCTAAGTTTTGCGTCATAAACTCGAGTCATAGAGAGAGCGACCTATGTAATAGAGTGGGTCGCGTAGATGTCAGATTTGGAGGCGTAATGATATGTTATGATCCTAAGTGGTCTACATGGCTTAAGTGCAATATTAATCATGTGTATATAAGCTTTTGGACAATAAATTCTTGAAAACCCTCTCCTTACAAGTCAATTTTCAGTGGTGAGTTTTATCTAAGTACAATCTTACAAATCGATTTTCAAGAGTAATTTCTATCTGTATGTAATCTTAATAATGTGTATTTAAGCCTTTAGACATCATTTATAAGTCAAATTTTAAAGGTAAATTCTAAAGTTTGTATTACAAAACATTAAAAAAAATAAATAAATAAAAATCAAGTTTTTAAACCCCAAGCAAGGGTGCATTTGCTTAATTGCGCTATTTTTTTAAACTATACGCTAAACCAAACAAACACTAGCACTACAAAAAAACTGTGCTTTAAACATGTTTTTTTAACATCGCTTTAAGCCTCCAAAGCAATGTTAAACCTTTAATCACGCTTTTTTAACATTTCTTTCAAAGGGATGTAAAAGTCGGGGTCGCGAAAAATTTTATTCATTGCTTTTGACAAAAGAGTTGTTAAAAATTTTTTACATCCCTTTTTCAAAAGCGATGTTTAAAAAGGGATGTTAAAGATTTTTAACATCGCTTTGTAAAAAGTAACGTTAAACTTTTTGTAAACGCGATGTAAAACATTTACATCTTTTACACAAAAGATGTAAACTGATATATATATATAAAAAAATATTTCTTAAAAAAAAAAGATGAAACATAACCTGTTCACAGTACGTGATCAAATGAACTAAACCTGATATTAGACAAACATAAAAATACTACTTCTCATTGAACAAAATGAAAAAACACAACATATTCACATCACGTGATCAAATGAACTAAACCTGAGATTAAACAAACATAAAATAGTAAAATACTACATGTCATTGGCTCAAAATTACAATATTACTGAATAGTTTTTTGGTGTTTTTTTTTTATCAAAGCCTAAAAAATGAATTCCCTAATGTGGGTACCGAACACACTGCCCACAAACAAACATCCAAACCACTCAATCCAAAGAAACATAGAAATATCCTATATTATCGAAAGTTCAAAATACACCAACAAAACTCCTCATAAGCAGAAAACTTCTGGCCATTTCCATACTTGTTTAGCCTTCCAATCTCAACACATATTCAGGCATGCCCATGACTGCCAGGGAGCTGAGCAGCTCTTCCTATAATAAGATAAAAACAATTGCAACATACAGTCAATACATGTCTATAAAAAATACGGTAGAAATTAACCAGCCTCTCCAAAAGCAACAATATCATCATGAAACACAATATCATCACATGTACTCATTAAAAGGGACAAAAGTTTATAACAAAAACTTCTAAGAGACTATGGCTTTAACATTCAATATCACCAAATTAAATATCCTATAGGTCAGGTAAGAAAATTTTTGCTATTTTTTTTTTTTTTAGTAGGGGTTGCATAAGTTTATGAAATAGTGGTTTTTGTTGAACCTTGCGTGATGTCGACTTGATGACACCGTGATCACCTTCGGAACTTGCTAGATTAATTGCACCTGGAGAGGGGCCTGTTAGAACATAAAATTAAAACCGTATCAGAATACGCAACAGAGAAATTATGTATATTTCACCCATATTTGCATGCTTAAGCGTAATATAAAATTCTGATGAAAATTTTATGAGAGAGATGTTTCGGCCTTTTGCATCCTAGCAGTTGTTTCTGTCTTGTGCTTTGGTTCGGTCACCTATGCCATTTGTGAGACAGATCGACTAGCCTTGTTTGAATTCAAGGTCAAAATAGTCGATGACCCTTTCATGGTTTTGAGCTCATGGAATGACACCACCCACTTCTGTGAGTGGCAAGGTTATATAGTGACAAAAACGAAATTTAGAATTTCTGAAAAAGTAGAAAATAAAATAATAGAAAATAAATCAATCACACGAGACATTAAGATTTAAATGGTTCAGTTTAACAAGCCCTATATTTATTTGCAGAGATGATTCAGAAGAAATTCATTATCAAAAGATATATTAGTACAAAGAGTAGTAAGGAAAAAACCAGTCAAAACCTAAAGTTCCAATACACCAAAATCTCAATCTCATGCAAAAGAAAATTAATAACAAAAGAGAAAAATCTTCTCAAAATTTTCTAAGCCACAAGCGGCACTACAAACGTGAGAAGACTAACAAAAGAGCTGCTGCAATTCTTTCTCCTACTATTGCACTGAAGTCTCGTTGTAGTCATGTTCTTTTTATAATGTAAAATAGTCGGTCAACAAAAGTCAAATTCTAAATTGTATAGGAGAAAGAAGTCGGCTAACACACAAAACAATCTAAGGGAGAAAGGTTTAGTGTTGGGCCCCACAACAGATTTGTGAAATAGAAGTCATTCATGACAAATCTCTACTTTGACTTGAATTTCATCAGGTTTCCAATGCAAATCTTCTCATGACGTCTCCTCCAAAACCCTAAGGGTAATAACAAACTACAAACACTAATTAATCCAAGTAACGCTTGAACTTGCAAACCGGGGGTGATTTAGTCAACATATATGCTGGATTTTTTGTCGTGGCGATTTTCTTCAATGTGATATCACCCTGTGTCACAACCTCCCGAAGAAAATGATATCTTACATTAATGTGCTTGATCATCTCATGATTCATTTAATTTTTGGTCAAATGTATTGCGCTTTGACAATTATAAATTACAATAGTGTCATTCTGCAGTAAACCTAGATTACTAACCAAACCTTCTAACCAAATTGCTTTTTTCACTGCTTCTATCGCTGCCATATACTCTGTTTATGTAGTGGACAAAGCAACTGTCGACTGTAATGTCGCTTTCCAATTAATGGCACACTTTGAGATAGTGAAAATATAACCCGTCAGAGATATTCTCTTATCCAGATCACCAGCATAATCTGAATCGACATACCCAATGACACTAGAACCGATACCACCGCCTCTGTCATAAATTAAACTAACATTTGTAGTGTCCTATAAATAACAGAGTATCAATTTCATTGACTGCCAGTGAACGCTGCTAGAATTGGCCATGTAGCGACTAACAACAATGACTGCTTATGAAATATTTGGACGAGTGCATACCATAGCATACATAATGCTCCCAACTGCACTAAAGTAAGGAACACGTGACATGAACCACTTTTCCTCCTCACTCTGCAGTGCTAATACTTCTGAGCGGCTGAAATGTGCGTCATACGAAGTATTCACTAACCTAAGGATTTTCTTTGCACCACCTAAATCCTTCATTTCAAACTTATCACCCAAAAGAGATTTCAATCTCTTAACCTCAAACATGCTTTTAGCAGGAATAAGCATCTCATCCACATAGAGCAACAAATAAGCAAAAAAGTCATTTGGCAATTGCCTGTAATACATAAAGTGCTTGTACCACTATCGCAGAGATTGTTTCAAGCCATACATCGATCTCTTCAACCTGACAGTCTTAACATTATTTGACAATTTCACCAAATCTCATGTTTGAGTCTTATGAAGAGACTCAATTTCTCTATTCATGGCAACAACCCAATAAGTAAACTCACTACTTGTGACAACTTCTAAAAGAGCGGAAGGCTCCTGAACTGTTATGTTCTTTGCCATAGTAAATGGATATGCTACAAAATCTGCATAGCCATATCTTTGAGGTGGCCTAGTTTGCATCCTTTGTCTACCAGCCACAATGCTGGTCTCTTGCTCTTCTTGCGGATTACTATCATCAAAACTAGAATCATGGTCATTTGTAACGAGCTGATCTCAAGTGCCGTCTAGAACCCTTTGTGAAGCTTGAACTTAAAGCTCCAGCTACATGCTATGACCCAACCACAATTGCCATAACCGGATAGTGCCTGACTCTGAATTATTTGAAGAAGACATAACATTTGAACCTATCACCGTACTGCCCTAAAGAAAGTAGAAGCTATCAACCTTGTTACCTTCCATCACAACCAATGAGCCATTACTAACTTTGATGACTCCACCTTCACTAGAATACTTGTATCCAAGGGAGTCGAAAGTGCCCAAAGAAATAAGATTTTTCTTCAAATTTGGTATATGTCAAACATTTTTCAAAATCCTAACAATTCTGTCATGCACCCTTATTCTGATTGTATTGATACCAACAATCTTGCAGGAAACATTATTTTCTATTAATACTGTACCACCATTAAATAACTCATAAGTAGTAAAACAATCCATTTTAGGAGACATATGAAATGTACAAGCAGTATCAATGATTCACATGTCATTAAAACGACCATCAAAGGTGTTGTGCATGCGTGGGGATCAACGTGTGGTACCGATTACTTTCTTCTAAATTTCTTCCATTTAGGTTTTTAGTATGGACCTATTTTGGTGATTAAAATATGGGTTGTAACTTTTTAGACACCTAAGTGTTTTGGTGTAAAAGTTAGGATTTGAAATTACAAGTTTTTGAACTGGCGTTAGCAAGCACCGTTCCAACGACATGCGTTCTAGAGGAATTCCAAAGCCTACATGAGAGCATCGTCAGCTGAGCGTCTTAGCGCGATGCGTGACAAAGGACTTTCAGAATCCTACCCGAGAGTTTCGTCAGCAGGACCGTCAGCAGGGCATTCTGACGCTTTTTGTGAAGAAGCTGAAAATACTGAAGGAACCGGCCTAGAGACGTCCTTTTTTTTAGATGAATGAAGTTTTCATTAAAAAAAAAACACCCTTGCTACAAAACACTCTAGCATAAGAAAAACTAGACCTCCAGCTGTAAAAACAGCAAACAGCAAACTAACAAACTCTGATAATGGCGTCCTGACGAGACACTAAAGCATCTTGACGCCGCTCGAGAACCTGCAATGTGCTGTTATGATTTTTTCATGAATAATGGCTTCCCTTGTTAGTTATTTGCTGGTTTGATTTCTTTCTAACTTGTGAATAGGTTGCTTGGACGGCTAGGAGATGTTTAGCATTTGAAGCTCAGGGCATACGTACTTGAGCTGCATGGAGTTTCTATTAGACGTGAAACGTGCAGAGGAACATGTCAAGGCCAATGGTATATGGGATGCACATCATCCTTGGTTGAACCTGTTCGTATCAATTAAGGTACGTAAGGCATCGCTGATTTTGACAGCCTTGTGTTCAAGAATATCCTAAAGGCAGCGGTTGGTGCCATACATTATTATATGATATAATATTCAAGAACCAGAACTGGAATGTATTCCTACTGATATTGGAAAGCTTCAGAAATTACAGGAAATGTTTCTACTAAAAAACAATCTCTCAGGCAATATCCCATATTCCCTTGGAAATCTAACTCTCTTAATCAAACTTGTTTTAATGGATAATAATCTTCAGGGAAGCATCCCTTCAAGTCTAAGCAACTGCCAATTTTTGCTCTTATTAGATCTTTCTAATAACAATCTCAGTGGTATAGTACCCCCACATGTCATTGGTCTCTCATCCTTATCAATCTCTCTTGATTTGTCCAGAAACCGTTTCACTGGTCCACTTCCCACGGAAGTCGGAAATCTGAAAAATCTAGGTACCCTCGATATGTCAAAAAACATGCTATCTGGTGAAATTCCAAGGAGTCTTGGCAGTTGTATTAGGCTAGAGTTTCTAAACCTGCAAGAAAACTTCTTTCAAGGAACCATTCCATCAAGTTTTAGTTCTTTGAGAGGACTTCAAGAGTTAGATCTTTCTCAAAACAATTTGTCAGGAAAAATTCCAGAATTTTTTGTGGGTTTCAACTCGTTGGATCTTTTGAATCTATCTTACAATAATTTTGAAGGTTTAGTGCCAGCAGACGGCGTTTTCAAGAACTCAAGTGCAACTTCAGTTGTGGGAAACAGTCAACTGTGCGGGGGAATACCTGAGATGCAGTTGCCTAAATGCAACTTCAAAGAATCTACGAAGACAAAATTGACCTTAACCATGAAAATAATTATCTCCATAGTCTGTGGGCTTCTAGGAGTTATTTTTGTGCTTTCTTTTCTCTTTGTTTGTTGGTTAAGAAAGAAAAGAAAAGAATCAACTTCAAGTTCTTCAGGAAATTTACTTTTGAATTTGTCTTACCAAAGTCTCTTAAAAGCCACTGATGGGTTCTCCTCCACTAATTTGCTTGGTGTGGGTAGTTTTGGATCCGTGTATAAAGGAATCATCGATGAGGGCAGAACGACAATCGCTGTCAAGGTACTCAACCTTTTGCGCCGTGGAGCTTTCAAGAGCTTTCTTGCTGAGTGTGAGGCCCTCAGAAATATCAGGCATCGGAATCTTGTTAAAGTACTTACAGTTTGTTCAGGTGTTGATTATCACGGTAATGATTTCAAAGCTTTAGTTTATGAATTCATGGTCAATGGGAGCCTTGAGGATTGGTTGCATTCAAGTGCTAATGAAGATGAGGTGCACCAAGAGCGAAGGAACCTAAATGTTTTTCAGAGATTGAATATCGCCATTGATGTTGTGAGTGCATTGGAATATCTCCATCATCATTGCCATGCACGAATCCTCCACTGTGACCTGAAGCCGAGTAATGTTCTTCTCGACGATGAAATGGTTGGACATGTCGGAGACTTTGGGTTAGCAAGATTCTCTCCTGTAGCCAACCATAACTCCTCGATCAACCAGTCAAGCTCTATTGGCATAAGAGGAAGCATTGGTTATACTGCTCCCGGTGAATACATCTTTATCATTCTCCAATTATATTCATTTTTCTTTTAACAACATTCTTAAGTTTGAAGAGGATAACAAATTTTTATTCTGCACTTTGTTCATAAACATTCAATTTAATTTTCTGATTTCTTCACATAGACAGTATATATGATAGCAAACTTCCTTTCTTGGAATATATGGCTTTATTTTTCTTGGAAACTATGATCACATTACAATTTGTGGTATGTTGAATTGCAGAGTATGGTATGGGAAATGAGATGTCCTCCTTCGGTGATGTGTATAGTTATGGAATTCTCTTGTTAGAAATGTTTACTGGGAAAAGACCCACAGATGACATGTTCCAAGGCACTTTGAATCTACATTTATTTGTCCAAGAAGCTTTGCATGAACGAGTGATATTTGAGATTGCGGATCCCTTTCTTTTTCAGGGAAAAGAAGAAGAGATAGCCATGAATGATTTTCATAATAACTGCAACACTAGAAGAGACAAAATCCAGGAGTGCTTAGTTTTGATTTTTGGGGTTGGAATTGCTTGTTCTGTTGAACAGCCAGAAAAACGGATTGACATCAGAGACGTTGCAACTGAGCTTAATTTGATCAGGAAAAAGCTTCTTGAAATTGGAACACATGGAGATAGCCGATCGAACTAAAAGTAGACCATAATTTTAGCAGGTGATATTGGTGACAGTTAAAGTTTGATGTAGCTCTTTAAAAGTTTCAAGTGATGTCAATAAAAAGCTTATTGTATTTTTCCCTTCTGTTTAATTACTTTTTCAGTTTCTTGAACTGATCTTATTTCTTCATTTTGGTTAGCATTGACGATTTTAAACAAAATTGTAAAAAGTGTCCTGTTTGTGAGTCTGATTTTTTAAAGAAATGGCGGGACTCGCTAATGCCAAACCTAAAATCTACTCGCTGCAAATTGCAATACCGAGAAAAGAAGTACAAGGCTCCGTATGCTACAAGCGAACCCATATCTAAATTCTTTAAACAAAATGACAGAGGATTAGTCAAGAATTTCCGGGACGATTCTTCTAGATCCAATCATTAAAATCAATTTTTTTTAATCAGATATGGTTAAATACAATTTTTTGAATACCCAGTAGTTTGCTATTTTTATGAAATAGTTACATAAATTTTCTCTCTTTTTTTTTTTTAGTACTTTTTTTTTTTGGTAGGTACATGGGCAGCTTAATAGGAAAGGGTTACAAAAAAACAAAAATTAAAGAGAGATGAGTCCCCAAAACAACATAAATTAAAGAAATAGATGGCAAAGCTGGACAAAAATAAGAAAATGAGTCTTATAAATGAATCTTAGAGACATAACGATATGGTCTCTATTCTTGAGCAAAGCCGAAAAAGAATAATTGCTAAAGCAGTATAACATAATCTTAAAGACCCTCGAATGGGCAGAGACACATTTGGAAGATTTTACTAGCTTTGTTAATATCCTCCCGACTAAACAACTAATGGAAAGTTCTTTGTCACCAGCAAATTTCACGTCAAACTATTATTAAAGTTGTGCCACATCTACATCCAACCACATCCAACTTGCTAATCACCCTATAAGGTTGTGCCACATCACCATCAGGTTGCCGTATGAATCATATAAATCGAAAGACACCTCATATATTTACAAAAAAACAAAAAAAACAAAGACACCTCATATGGCACGTACCCTCCCACATTTAGCAAAGAGAAGAGGAAAACGGTAGATTCTTAAACTGGAAACACGTATCCTCCCACATGAAGAGAGTGAGGGGATCGGTGGGGAGGGATAACGGATTGATTGTGTTTGAAGAGAGAAGTTGCAGAAGATGGTCGCACGCACGTGACACAATTTATCTGCCACGTCAGCATGTGATGGCACATTTCATGGCATTCATATATGCCAATCATTTGGCACATTCCATAAGTTGCTTGGTCTAACTTACTATGTCACTGATGAATATATGTTAGATAAGTGAAACAACGAAAACAGTGACATGGTTAATTTTTGTAAATAAAAGTTTTATACTCCAATTATGGCCATAGAAGTAACGTCACACCATTTAATAGTTCAAAAGGTTAAATTTATGTACCTGTTAAGAATGCTTGCAACTTGCAATGGAGAAGAGGAATTAGTAGAGCAGCTTATCGGGTGTCCGTGCCAACAGAAATAGCTTTGACACTTAAACGGATAAAAAATATGAATG
>FXXK01000043.1:935852-955975 GCA_900184695.1 Betula pendula | reverse complement strand
ATTTGTTTTATATGCTAAAAAGCTATTGAAGGAACCACCGGTGGTGGTAGTTTAATAGTTTTAAAGAATTTTGAAGTAGTTGGGCATGTACAACAGCATGAGTTTGATTTCAACAATGAGAATCTTTTAACTTATTAGTGTTCTCTACCTTGAATTTCACTGATACTTTGGTAGGGCGGGTGTTAAGTTATGACTCGGTCTGTTTTGAGGGAGCGCCTGTATATGGTTCTCTCTGTCTAGGCCTTTCCTGAGCGGTGTTCCACGGGTTGGGTGCTACTATGGTCATGTCCAGCTAAGATAACTATAATTGGCCTTTCCCTCCAATTTTTTTCAATTAGGAAAAAAAAAAAAAAGCTATTGAAGGAAGAAATGAATGAATCCTTACTCGACCATTGTTGCTTGTTTTTATAATGGATGCTCTTCTCTAACCCTTCGGCCACCATTATTTTATTGGCAGTGCCATGTTTTACTTGGTTGATATCAATTAATTACGAAGAGAATTCAGTACTTTTTTTTTTTTGAATGAATCCATTGTGTTTAACTTCAATCAATTAAATTTGGATTTCAAATAGATTGCTTACCACATTCTTTAGTTTTCATATATTTTAAAATATTTTGGTTTTGTGATCTTTAAATTGTTGAAGAGCTTTTTTTGAAATTAAAGAAGAAGAAAATTAAACAAAGACAACAAATAATAGCTAAGAAAACTCCAATTTGACTTGGGCGTTTACTCCTCCTCAAACNCCATTGTTGCTTGTTTTTATAATGGATGCTCTTCTCTAACCCTTCGGCCACCATTATTTTATTGGCAGTGCCATGTTTTACTTGGTTGATATCAATTAATTACGAAGAGAATTCAGTACTTTTTTTTTTGAATGAATCCATTGTGTTTAACTTCAATCAATTAAATTTGGATTTCAAATAGATTGCTTACCACATTCTTTAGTTTTCATATATTTTAAAATATTTTGGTTTTGTGATCTTTAAATTGTTGAAGAGCTTTTTTTGAAATTAAAGAAGAAGAAAATTAAACAAAGACAACAAATAATAGCTAAGAAAACTCCAATTTGACTTGGGCGTTTACTCCTCCTCAAACAGATCGTAGATATTCAACGTACACTGGCTCCTTTTTTCACAGCTCACAAGGGCAAGACTTCCTGAGTTCCATTAGAAGGAAAAGACTTGTGTGCATATACACCAACAATTTTGGGCCCCGACGCCCTGTGGTGTAAACCAATGAGTGCGAAAAATCAATGAGATGTAATGTGATTTTATGGTCAACACAAAATGTCAGAAAGCATAGTATATGTATTAATGATAGTCATTTTAAATTTATATAGGAAAAAATTTCATGCAGTGGCAGAGTTTTCAGAGCAATTAATTTAGCCTTTGGCATTTCTCCTCATATGATTTTTCTTCTTTCTTGTGACATAATTAACAACGAACATTTTCTGTTATGGTGATTATTTATTTCGTTGAACTCTTGATGTGGGTTTTATAAACTCCTAATCACTAATTACTCCTGTTAATGGAATAAAATATTTAGAGAATAGAGTTATTGTGCAAGTTCTTGTTTAGGAATTGAGATTAGACCCTCCTACAATTGGCAATAGAAACTATCTCTTAACTTTTCCAACTTTTTAGGTTGTTACTAGCGGAGGGGAGGAGCTCGAAGACCAATTTCGTATATGAAAGAGAGAGGTTGAGGAATTGTCTTCTAGAGCATGTAATTTGCAGAGTAGTTTAGAAAGGTCAGGAAGGGATTTGATGAGCCTGTCAACAGAGTTGGCTGACTGCGAGAGTTTGATGGAAAATCTGCAGGTGGAAAATAAGAAATTAGATGGGCACGTTGTGTCTGTGGCTGAAAAGGAAAGAAATTTGTTGAGGAAAAAGAGTTTTTATTCCAAGAGAATAATTTCCTTCCGAAACTGATGCCACTAATTGTTGATAACTATTTTGGACGGTCTATTTCATGTGAATGGGAAATGACTTTTAGTATGCTAGGGAAGTATTTTAAGTGTTCTGCCATATCTTGCAACTCTAAACCGCTTATATATGTCACCTTTGTAAAATTCTCGCGTTCTTCTTGCGAACTGAAGAGAGATAAGAGCTCCTAAGAATGCAATGGCAGCCAAAAAACGATACCCTGTAACAGTGGTGTCCCGTGCATTTCAAATCCTTCACAGTTGATGGATCCACTCCCGGAGGAAGGTCCTTGGCTGCCTCTCTTAGGTAAAGGGTTTTCGTAAGCTTTGTATTCATCAGATATACCCAAAGAGGTGTTGTGATTTGTTAACAGTACTTGAGCAATGTAGCGTAGTACTTGAGGCCAAATAATTCAGAAATCATTGACAAGTTTGTTGGTACTTGTGCGCCAAGTGTAAATCCAATAATCACTGATGCCACGTAGTATGCGCCAGGGATTTCTGGAAAGAGGACGAGGAGCAGGCCGGTGCAATGCAGAAGAAGAACAACTGACATCATGATCGACACTCATTGGCCAGAGAAAGTAATTCTTCTCTTCCCTTTCCTTTTTTGTTGAAAGGATTTCACCGTTTCTTCTTGCCAACTGGGGAAGCAGAAGATAAGAGCTTCTAAAGGAATGCAATGAGCAAAACAAGAAATACGCATTAACCCTAACCCTCTTCGTGGATTTCAAACTTCAAGTTGATGATCACTCCCGGAGGAATTTCTTGGGGCTCCTCTCTTAGGCTAAAAGGGGGTTTTCGTAAGGGCTTTGTATCATCGGAATAACCAAAGAGTGTTGTGATTTGTTAACCAGTACTTGAGCAATGTAGCGTTTATGTTTTGGCCAAAATAATTCAAAAGATTAATATTTTATGCGCAATGTAAAAAAACAATAAAGATCCACCGTAGCTATAGATTAAAACGGAGAACAAGCCGGTGAATGAAAAAAAAGAACACCTGACATCATATCCGACACTCCTTTTCTAAAAAAAGACATGAGAAAAACAAGGTAAAACCCCCCCCCCTTCCCCAAAATAATTCCCATTCCACTTGCCAGGGTTGTGGGATGGGATGGGGAGTCCGGGGGACGGAGTCTTCCCGGGTGGATATTTGGAGCTGCCAATGCCAATGGGACCGTAACTGTGGCTTTGGAATTCTAACTTTCACACCCTAACTGGATCAATGACCAGTCTCCTATCCGTGCCGAAAATAATTCTTTTAATTTTTAGGCCTTTGGCCATTCCTTCATAAACCACATGGCTTCAGAGGTTTGCCACTCTTGGATGGGGCCTTCCCACCTTGAAGCTCAGGCTTTTTGCATCCTAGCAGTTGTTGTCATGTGCTTGGTTCGGTCACCTATGCCATTGTTTGGTGGAATGAGACAGACCGAGTAGCCTTGCTTGAATTCAAGCCAAAATAATCGATGACCCTTTCATCGGTTTTGAGCTGATGGAATGACACACCACCCACTTGCTGCCCAGTGGCATGGTGTTACATGTGGTCACCGCCACCAAAGGATCAGGGAGTTGGGCTTGCCATCTCAGAAGCTCGTGGGATCTATATCGCCTTTCATTGGAAATTTGAGCTTTCTAAGGTTTCTATATCTCACAAGACAATAGCTTCAGTCACGAAATCCCTCAAGAAATAGGGCGTTTGCATATATAGATCGCAGGTACTAGAGTTGTTCAATAATTCATTTGGTGGAGAATTCCTGCCAATCTATTCCGGTTGCTCTAACCTCAGGGTATCAGTCTTGGTAATAACCAGCTCGTTGGAGAAATTTCCTATTGAGCTTGGCTCCTTGTCAAAGCTTCAATCATTTGGTGCAGGCCACAACAATTAACAGGAAGGATCCCTCCACTTCTTGGGAACTATCATCACTATTTGAACTTTTTCTATACTCGAATAATCTGGGTGGGAGTATCCCTGATGCTCTAGGCCAACTTATGAATCTTACAACTATTGCAATTGCTTTAAATCAGTTTTCGGTACCACCCCATCCATCAATCTTCAATCTCTCTTCTATTAGAGTTCTTGATGTGGGGATATAATCAAATCCAAGGGAGTCTTCCGTGGGACTTGGGAATAACTCTTCCGAATCTCCAAAGTCTTCTTCATTTCCATTACCAGTTTTCAGGTACCATTCTCCTTCCTAATATCCAATGCTTCAAATCTTCAAAAACTTAATATTGCAAGGAACAATTTTCACTGAAACGCACCTTCTCTCGAAAAGGGTGCATAGGCTCGATGGTTAAGCACTACCTACAACCATCTAGGAAGTGGGGGGAGCTAATGACTTGAGTTTTCTCTGCTGGCTATAAACGACAAAAATTTTGGTGGACTCTTACCTGAATGCATCAGTAACTTCTCATTTACTCTTAGTGTATTATTAGTAGATAACAATAATTATAGTTGAACGATTCCGAGTGGAATCGTGAATCTCGTCAACTTAGAGAGACTCGAAATGTGGAGTCATAGATTGTTAGGTAACATTCCCCGATGATATTGGAAGGCTTCAGAGTATACAGGTATTGTCTATTGACAAAAAAAATCTCTCAGGCAACATCCCACACTCTCTTAGAAATTTGAGTATGGTACTCCAACTATATTTAGCCGATAATGATCTTCACAGAAGAATACCTTCAAGTCTAGGAAACTGCCAGTCTTTGAATGTATTAGATCTTTCTAATAATACCTTAGTGGTACCATACCCCCACAGGTCATGGGTCTCTCATCCTTAGCAATCTTTCTTGATTTGTCCCAAAATCGTTTCACGGGTCCCCTTCCCATAGCAGTCAGAAATCTGAAAAATCTGGGTGCATTGTATACGTCAAAAAACATGTTACCAGGTGAAATTCCAAGCAGTCTTGGCAATTGTATTAGACTGGATGCTAGACATGCGAGGAAATTAAACTTCTTCCAAGGGATCATTCCATCAAGTTTTGGTTCTTTGAGACAACTACGAATACTAGATCTTTCTCGTAATTAATTCACTACAAAAAAACCCAACTATTTCGTCGTTTTTTAAGTGACAAGACTGCTTTAATAAAGGACGAGAATCAGTTCTCGTCATTTTATTTACGTTTTTTGGGTTGGGTCTTAAAAGCACTGGTCGGCACTACAGATTTCACGTCCTTTTAAGAGTGAGAGACGTGAAAATCACGTCTCTTACCCAATAAAAGACGTAACAATACTACGTCCTTTACTAAAGGACGCAAGTCGTGCATCCCAAAGGACGTGCATAGCACTACGTCCTTTAGTAAAAAGGGATGCAGTGCTACGTCCCTTAAACGACGTAGCACTACGTCTTTTTTTTTAGTAAAAGACGTATTGCTACGTCCTTTGCTACATTTTTTATTAAAAATATAAATATTGTATTATTTATGTATACACATTTTAAGTTAAATATCTCATCATACATCTTAAATAGACTTCAAATGTCTGTATACACATTTCAAGCTAAATAGCACAAAAGAGGCAACTATATATTTGATTATCATTGGGTACATTATACATAAATGTTTTACAACACTTGGCATATATGTCGTACAACACTTAGCAAATATGTCTTAGAGCATTGAATGTAAAATACATTCAACAAAATTACAAAAAACATTTAAAGTAAGGCAAAGTGCACTGTCACAAAATTACAAAAGCGTTTTGTCTCTACCCTTGATGATCAACTGAATTTCAAAACGAAGCTTAACGAGTAGTGACCAAAAAAATACGTCAACGCACCATATATATCTCCCTGTAAAAAAAAAAAAAAAAAAAGATTAATCAGAATAAAAAATAAAGTTATTCAAATCCATGAACAAGGAGTATCCAAAAACAAATGTTTAATGTTTTATGGTGTTAATTAGATCATCTAGATCAAAAATTAAATTATTAAGTATTTAATATCAAAACAAGTATGATAACAACTAGTACTACAATTAAAGTTAACATCATTTGCTCAAAATGCAACATAAGCTACTGGACACATAATTTGCTCATTAACATCATTTGGTTTCAGAGGTTGGTTTAGTGCACTGCCTGGAGTCTTTGTTGTTGGGGTTGTTTTTTGTTTTGATGAGCTAAATTGCTCATTCGTCAGTACGTACGTACCCTCACATGTCTTGCCTGCCTGGTATATGTTTATGTAGTTTCTGGTGTAAATTTGTCAAACATCTTTTGATCGTAATGAACTGTTTGTTAAATAAGAAAACTATGCTTACCATAACAAAACCGACACGAACGATAATATGCCAAAAATCATGACAATATACTCCCAAGAAGCCTCCTGATTTAAC
Source organism: Betula pendula (assembly GCA_900184695.1). Classification (NCBI taxonomy): domain Eukaryota; kingdom Viridiplantae; phylum Streptophyta; class Magnoliopsida; order Fagales; family Betulaceae; genus Betula; species Betula pendula. The sequence goes on along the minus strand of FXXK01000043.1, from coordinate 949,715 downwards.
AACAAAGATTGAACTCCACATTAATTCACTCCTAAATTGCTTTCAGCCCTTCACAACACAAGAGTTAGGATAAAATTTGTTGCCATAAGTTCAACCAGCCAGACTCAAACAAAGCCCAAGGAAATCAATCAAATTAATTTAATAACCTGAAGAATCAAAGTTTGATACACATGCATTTAACTAAGTGCATCACATTGTTGTTCAACCCATTAATGCATTAAAAAGTACCTAAGTTCAAACTTATGTAGTGTATCCATATAGAATTCTCCAAATAGTAATAGGCAACTCTAGCAGATTTTGTTTTGTTTTTTTTTTGTTGTTGTTGTTGTTGTTAGGGGGATCATAAATGACATTGACAATAAAAATTAATATTAATGAACAGAATGAAGAAGCAAGCTACATATCTATGGTTACTAAAACTATAGACGGAATACACACACACATAAGGTATTTGATGAAAAGCCTCAACCAAACTATGATTTCACTAAAAGTCAAATAGTTAAATAAGAAAAACTATGCCTACCATAACAAAACCGACACGAACCATACAACTATTCCAAAATCATGACAATATACTCCCAAGAAGCCTTGTGATTTAACAACAAAGATTGAACTCTACATTAATTCACTTTTAAATTGCTTTCAGCCCTTCACAACATAAGAGCTAAGATAAAATTTGGTATGTTCAACCAGTCAGACCCAAACAAAGCCCAAGGAAATCAACCAAATTAATTTAATAACCTGAAGAATCAAAGTTTGATACACATGCATTTAACTAAGTGCATGACATTGTTGTTCAACCCATTAATGCATTAAAGAGTACCCAAGTTCAAACTTATGTAGTGTATCCATATAGAGTTCTCCAAACAATGATAGGCAACTCTAGCGGATTTTGTTTTTCTTTTTTTTCTGTGTTGTTGTTGTTGTTGTTGTTATGGGGATCATAAATGAAATTGATAATAAAAATTAATATTAATGGACAGAATGAAGAAGCAAGCTACATATAAGATATTGTTTTAACTACAAGATAACCATATTCTACGTACTTTTATAGTTGTCTCACTAGTAACTCCCTTTTAATCTTCATCTTTCATTTCCTGCACATGTACAACATCACAATGAACCCTGGTGTTCGGGAGTTAGCAACTGCAAACCACCAAAACGATTTAACGCTATCCATATATTCTATCGAAGCTCTTTTCATTCTCATCCAACTCTTGTTCATGTCTTGACTAGGTTGTTAAAAATAAAACAAAGTCCAATTATCGAGTTAGGTAGACATAATTGTTTTGTTTAACTAAAGTCAAAAACAATATTCTGAAGTTTTTGACGTGGTTTTACCTTAGCCCATATGCTAGCTCTTAAAGCATAAAATGTAAATTATAATAGAAAATAGAAAATTTGTATTAGTAATTCGAAAAGAGTTCAAGGGAGAGTACTATGTACATATAAGCAGCTTAGAAGAATAACAAACAGGTCCAACTGGGAGAGTAATAGAACTTCTATACAACCTTAACATATATACACATGCATTTTACTAAGTGATCATCACGTGTACACCATGCATGGGTCATAGCATTTTACAAAGTTTTTCTTTTTTAAAATTAACATCTAATCATATTTGCAAATGTACTTGAAAGAACAAACCACGTCCAAGCATAAAATACAAATAAGAATGAGCAAAAGACAAAAAAAAAAAAAGTAACAAACAAAAACTATATATTAGAGATAAAAAGGCTAGGCTGGCCCTTTTCATATTAGCCCACTTAATTTTTTTTTTCAATGGTTATTTGTATATTTTTATAATATTATTTTTTCAATTGCTAAGAGATCTAGATGGCCATGAGAAATGTGTAAGTAGACTAACCCAACATGTCAAGAGCCCAAACAATTGGTCCCAATGAGTTTTATTCTTTATGTTTTGGATAAGGCTCTACATGTAAGGAATACAATGTAAGTTATAGAATTATGAGAAACACTATCAACCCTTGCTACCCAACCTTTTCTTTGATAAGGTCATTGCTAATATTAATGGTAATATGCGGCACTTCATGTCCTGATGAGAAGCACTATCAATTTAGTTTGCATAGTTAATTAACTCAAGCAATAATGTTTTATTTAAAGTCATTATTTGCTTTTACAGCCTTAATTAAAAAAGAAGCAAATTACCATAGCCCTTGTATAAATAGTAATTCTTTTTTTGCATTAACGGGTATTTGGAATCCTAATGTCGAATTCCAATTCCACCAATTGGAATATGCCAACATAACTCCTAGCTTGTTCAACCAAACACAATAATCAAATTACATAAGATAGACAGAAAAATATAAAGTTCCAAAAAAACTAGAAACAAAAGCCTTGCTAGTTCCTCTGAAACCCACATCCATGATTTTTCAAATTATCAAAACCTATGTATAAACAATCTTCTTCTTCTTCTTCTTTATTTGCATTTATGGGATTTGGAATCCTCTAAAATTCCAATTCCAAAAACATGGGGAATATGCCAAAATAAACTCCTACCTAACTTGTGCAAATAAAAACTGTCTAATTCTTTTGAATACACCAAATTACAAATATAAACACAAAAAGAATAAAAACAAGAAATGGCTTACGATACAAAAAACCAACGAGAATACCCTAGAAATTTTTGTGTGAATTTTTTATTATATTCAATTATTGTGTACAAAACTAAGGGAATTAGTTTATCCACATGGTTTAGCGTACATTGGGTTATTATAGTACTTCATTTTCAGTACATCAAAATGGTTTTTATGAAACTCCTCCCTCCACTAACGTGTCCTGACTAATGTTTAGGTTTTGTCTTAGCACTCCATCTATTAACATGTCCTGATGTTGTGCTATTTGAAGACCACTTTTTAAGCATACTTAAAAAAGTAAGATCCATGCTACTACTAAGGTGAGAGAGGATCATGCACTAAAAAATCATCCCCATGGGACATTGGCTATCATTTTAAACAGAGTATATATTAACTTAATTAAGAGCCTAACAAAACCAAACAAGATAGTATTAACTGAAGAATTAAATCTTTTTATAATAATTGGTATTAAGGGAAAGGAAGAGCAATTTCACGTATCGTATGGAATTATTTCTGAAAAAGCATGTGGACATTAATAAATTACTACCTTGCCCAAAGCTATCAAAGAAATTAAACTGTAACCCTTAACGAAAGATAAACGTAATTAGCCCAAAAGCAAGAGAGACCCACCCAAATAAATTTAGGTGGCCAAAAGGCAAAGTCCAAACCGTTAAAGAGAGAGAGAGATCCGGCAAAGTCCAAACCAAAAGGCTAAATCCAAAGGCAAAGTCCACATTATAACTGTATCAATATGAAAATAATTAAATTTCTTAAAAAAATTTACCCAAACTTGTGGAGGTGGGTGTAGCGCCCCAGATTTTAAATCACGAATAAGACAGTCTTAAACTGAAATTTAAGACCAAACAATAATACAATAAGTACATATAGGAAGATTATAAGGACTTTATGAGTAATTATAGAACATATGGTAAAAATTTAGAGTTTATTGAAATACTTTTTAGACTCTAATACAATGGAAAGTGTAAATAAACTTTAAACTAAAATAGGGTCAAACGAATTTCGATTTGATTAATTCAAAATTCGGAATACTCGTCTCGTAGTTCTCTATCTATACGTAGTGTTTATAGAACATATGGTAAAAATTTGAAATCTATTGGAACACTTTTAGACTCTAGTACAATGAAAAGTGTAAATGAACTTTAAACTAAAAATAATGAAAATAGGATCAAACGAACTCCAATTTGGCTGATTCAAAAGCCAGAATACTCGTCTCGTAGTCCTCTATCTACCCTCCAAATTTCATGATTTTCAGATTTCGGGAAGGGGACAAAAATTTGTCCAAACCACCCAGCACAGTGGCTAGACGAAAATCAAAACAAAAAGAAAAAGAAAAGAAAAGAAAGGGAGGGGGATCTGCACCTAGCCAGCTCTCTTTCTCACGTTACTTTTTCTCTCTCTCTCGGTTATGTATGTGTAGGTTAATTGTATGATAATAATTAGTGAGGAGATAAGATAAGATAAGAGATAAAATTTTGTAATAAATGAAACATGTACCTCAGCCGTAGATAACAAAATAAAAGGATAAATCTTGGCCTTTAATTGTATTATAAATAGGAAGTAAGGCTCTTCCGTTCTTCAGCAACTTAACTTTCAAACCGAAGAAAAGAGAGAAAAGAGAGAAGAGAGAAAAGAGAAGAGAAGAGAGAGAGAGAGAGAAGAATAAAGCTAAGCTTTCATCCGTGGCTTTTCTAGGTAAGTGATTAAAGTTAAGAGCTTTTATTTTTACTTTAAATGCATAGTTTTATATCTGGAGAATATTTTAAGCAAAGTTTTAAGCTCCTTTTTTATATATATATATTGTTTATTTAAATTATCAAAACACCGTTAAAATGCTCAAGTTTAATTAGATATTCCATAAATGTGCCGTTACGCTGCCCAAAGTTTTAAAACATTTTTAATTATTAGTTACACTAATGTTGTTACTCTGCCAAAATTTTACAAAGATATTATATGAATTATTCATAATTATGCCGTTATGCCGCCCATGTGTTTTTAAAATACTATATTCATTATTTATAGTGATAGAGTTACTATATCCATTTTATGTAAAAAAATATTAAGCTGAGGGCCNNNGCCCATGTGTTTTTAAAATACTATATTCATTATTTATAGTGATAGAGTTACTATATCCATTTTATGTAAAAAAATATTAAGCTGAGGGCCCAAAAACAACAATAGTTTCAAAGAGAAACTAATATATATTATTTTGTATGAATATGACTTAAATGCAGGAAACGAAGTACAGGAATTTATTTCAGTGAAGTGTAAGTATGAAAGTACTTACTGAGAAATGATACTGGTTCTAATAAGATAATACTTGCTGATTTATTTATCAACTGTTTGATTATATGTGCATGAATATGATATTGCATATTGTCTTATTTTTATTGTTGTTCCAAAACAGATCATAAAAGACATTAATACATTTTGGGTTTAAGTCCCCAGACTGGTGGTTGGAGTCCCCAGTGCTGAAAGATAATAATAAAGTGGGTTCTAGTCCCCAGACTGGCGGTTGGAGTCCCCAGTGCTGAAAGATTATAATAGGTGGGTGAAATCCTCAGTCTGGTGGTTGAAATCCTCAGTACTGCTAGTAAAGTGAGAACGTGGGGTTGGAGTCCCCTATAACTCATAAACGTGGGGTTGGAGTCTCCTATTAGCCGAGAGGTTGGAGTCCTCTAGAGTGATGCATTGCATAAATAATACGGAAATTGCATGATTGTCATTAATAATTCATCAATAAACCAGTAACTTTTATACTTATTGAAACAGTGGAACTCACTTGTTTGTCTATGTAAATATGATAACGCCATATTTACATAGACTATGATGCAGGATTGGTGGAAGAGGATCAAGACCCTCTTGCCAGTTTTGATCAATTTTGATAAAGCTACTTGTTGCCTCAATATGATGATAGACATTACGTTTAATCTATCTCTTGCTATGTACTGCTTTTTATAACATGTATGAACACTTTTATTTATATTTGTTATTGTGCCGTCTGTGGCACTTATCTTTATTTGATGCACCTAGTGTATTTATTATGTAACCGCACAATGTTAATATTTATTTAAATTGAGGTATATGCAGTCAGCTCAATGTGTTATGCGAGGGTTATTCCTAGTGTTATTAAAAGAAAAAAATATTCCGCTGCGAGATTAGAACTCTGAGGTAGTAACGTCACGTGAAAACTGGAGGTTTCTGCTTACAGTTTTATTGATCTAAAACCGGGGCGTTACAGTGGGGGAAAGGCAAAGTCGGGGTTGATCAGGCGGTGGTTGTCGAGCTGGGATAGTAGCGTCGTTGTCTACGTCGTATAACCTGCTGTCCTGCTGCTTTGAAGGTAGAGATAATATATCTATGCAGGCCGGCTTGCTACTTCTTGAGGATATTGAAACAGAGAGCTACTTACAAAAAAAAGGAAAAAAAAAAAGAAACACAGAGCTAAAGATAAGACTCCACATATTTGATAACCTGCAGGGAGCATGCTGGATACGTCATCCAGCGCAAGTCTCAAGAATTGAGATAGAAATTAAGAAGCGCGCGTCTCCTGTTGAAGTCCCGCCTGAATTTTAACGCAATATTTGATATTCTCGTCCTTTTCTTACAACATAAAAGACAAGAGTGGACAAGACATAACTTTTCGAGGTTTACTTTTCCACATTAAAAGACGACAGGCAAATTTATTTCTCGTCATCTTCTCAGCCAAGACGTGATATTTAATCTTCTCGTCGTTTTTTAACAAAAGACGGAAGTTAGCGCCATTTGTTTATAAACGAAGTTAATTTGCCTCTATCTCGTTGTTGGGAACAAACGAAGAAAAAAAAAACGACAAAAATACCCTATTTTCTTGTAGTGTTAACAATTTATCAGGAAAAATTTCTTACTCTTTTGTGGGTTTCAACTTGTTGCAGCTTTTATTATATCTTACAACAATTTTGAGGGTTTGGTGCCAGTAGATGGTGTTTTCAAGAACTCAAGTGCAATTTTAGTAGTAGGGAATAGTCAGTTGTGCGGAGGAATACTAGAGATGCACTTGCCTAAGTGCAAATTTAGAGAGCCCAAGAAAATAAAGAAATCAGCCTCAACAATCTTTTTAGGTTGCGGGCTTCTAGGAGTAATTTTTATATTGCCTTTTCTCTTTGTTTGTTGGCTAAGAAAAAAAAAAAGAAAAGAACCCACTTCAAGTTCTTCAAGAAATTTACTTTTGAATTTGTCTTACCAAAGTCTCCTAAAAGCCACTAAAGGGTTCTCCTCCGCTAATTTGCTTGGTGTGGGTAGTTTTGGATCTATATATAAAGGAATCATCGATGAAAGCAGAACAACAGTCGCTGTCAAGGTGCTCAACATTCTGCACCATGGAGCTTCTAAGAGCTTTCTTGCTTAGTGTGAGGCCCTGAGAAGTATTTGACATCGGAATCTTGTTAAGGTACTTACAGTTTGTTCAGGTATTGATTATTTGGGTAATGATTTTAAGGCTCTAGTTTATGAATTAATGGTCAATGGGAGCCTTGAGGATTGGTTGCATCCAACTGTTAAAGAAAATGAGGCAAACCAGGAGTAGAGGAATCTGAATCTCTATCAGATATTGAATATCGTCATTTATGTTGCTAGCGCATTGGAATATCTCCATTATCATTGCGAAACACCAATCCTCCATTGTGACCTCAAGCTGAGTAATGTTCTTCTCGACAATGAAATGATTGGACATGTCGGAGACTTTGGGTTGTCAAGATTCTCTCTAGATGCCAACCTTAACTATTCAACCAACCAATCGAGCTCTTTTGGCTTAGGAGGAACTATTGGTTATACTCCTCCAGGTGAGTACATTCTTTATAATTCCTCAATTAGAATCCTTTTTCTTTGAATAACATTTGTAAGTTTGAAGAGGATAAGAGCATGTCTAGCCTCGCAATTTTTCGCATGGTAAAAAATGTATTTTTAAATAAAATCATGAAAAGTGTTCTGTTTGGAGAGTGTGTTTGAAAAAAAAAAAAATGGTAGTTTGAAAACGAAGAATTTCGCAAGCATGTGTTGCATTTTTTTTTTTTTTTTTAAAAAAAGTATAATTTTTAGAGGCCAAATTACGAATTTAAAGTTCAAATCGTGATTTTACGAAATACATAATAACATTTTTCTAAATTGTGTTTTTACTGAGTAAATTTTGAAATATTTATTTTTTAAAATTGTATGTTTTGAAATCACTAAACCAAATGGACACCAACATAGTTTTTTTATGCATTTTCTTGATAAACATGTAGTATCAATACAATTTTATTTTCATGTCTGGATTCCTTACATAGAGAGTATCATAGCATGATTCTTTTCTTAGCATATTACAATAAATCATATGTATATGTTGAATTGCAGAGTATGGTATGGGAAATGAGGTGTCCTCCTATGGTGATATATATAGTTATGGGATCCTCCTATTAGAAATGTTTACTGGAAAAAGACCCACAGAAGAAATGTTTCAAGGCACTCTAAATTTACATTCGTGATGGTTATGTGGATATTGATGACATATAGGGGATGAAATTTGTGGCGACTATTAGTTGTTTTGGTTGTTCTGCGTTATTTTTATTTGTAGGCTTTGAAAAATGTCATAGTTTTAACCAATATTTGGACCTGGATGGTCCACAGCAAAATTTCAACTTTAAATTATACTAGAATTTTCATTCAAGATTTACCACACAATGGCTTGGATGCAATTTTAAACCAAGGTATGTTCCATAATTAATTGTCTTGTCTTATTGATGCCTATTGATGCCAAAGTATGATTAATTTCTAACTTCTTAACATTATAAAAGGAGTAATGTTACACTTACTATTATTTTACGAGTATTNNTAAAGGAGTTGAAAAATAATTGAAAGTCTAGCATGGATTTTCAACACAAATTGCTTCATCATTAATTGCAGTAGAGTTGTAATTGGAGTTTGTCTCATCGACTAGCACTAATTCAAGAGCGAAAATTACAATTGGATGAAATAATTAATTTGTCGACTCTAAGTGTTCACTTTCAAGAGCTCACTTTTCAATATAGCAGTGAAAATTACAATTGGATGAAATAACTAACTCGTCGACTCTCAAAAGCAAAATTAATAACAACACGAGGTGAACAACTTGCATCATACTATATATGTTAACATGTGAAAAGAAAAGAATCGAATGGAACATGAAGAAAAACAAAACGCTGATTTTGGCGCAATCAAAACATAGATACTGCTGGTACAACAAGATATGCATCAGAACATGCAAATACTCCACTAGGTCAACCGATCGAGTAAATTTTGAAAGCATCCGGTCACCAAATGTTGACAGTTCTTGACAATTTTTTTTTTTTTAACATTCTTTCTTCTTCTATGTAATAGTTCTGTTAGAAATATAATGCACACTAGAATAGAATTTGGTACCTTGTATGCACCGAATATAAGATCTGACGTAGTTGTTCTACGTGCATTTGATCGCTCTTGAATCTCTAGCATTTATTCTCTCAGTGGTGGAGAATGCTTGTAAAGCGATACCCATAATATCCGCAATCTAAAAAACCAGATTGGGAGAGATGTATTTTCCCACTTAGACTTGTGGTAGCAATTTAGTATGTATTAATGCTATGGATGTTTAGTGTGTATCAATGATATGGGCGTTATTCACTTAATGCAAAGTAAAAAGTAACATTTGGGCTGCCCATCGATGGCTCTCCTTATTTACTACATCGATCTCCCACTGAGCAAGATATAATTAAGTAGAACAAGAAGCTCACATTGGGATTGTATTTTAAGATTATCAACATTAAGATTGTAATTACCGAACACCATACTATTTCTGCTGTTTTTTAAAGGCATACTGCCATTAATACATCTAAAATAATATCTCACTATGGCAAAACAGCTGGACATCTTCCAAGAGCACTTGACAATGGCTATCCGAACTTCTTCCCAGTGCTCTAATTGGAAAATTGATGCAAGAAATTACATTTTTGTAGGAATTGGCAAAATTGATGCAAATAATCTAGAAAAAAAAAATGAAAAAAAAAAAAAAAATTGATGAACAAAAAGCTACGGTGAAAATGACATGCAATTACCTTGGTATTTCGGCCTAGCGTCAATGTATCAAAAATTGGAAGTGAAATTAAAGCTAATCGCAAGTTAAGGTGTGTTAGGCTTGTAGAGTCTGGTTTGTGTCCGATCTGTACAATGAAAGAAGTGCTACAATTTAAATGAGATTTTTTATTTTTTTCTAAGGCTACAGTTTAAGTGTTTTTTGACCTATTGGGAAGTTTTTAAATAGCTGCTTCTCTAATAGAATTTAATGCTATGTGCATTTTGACGCTTCTTTTATACTGTTTCTAAAAAATAGTAAAACTTTGTCGCAATATAATAGACGTAGTCTTTAAGTATGAATTATTTAAATTTATTTGTTTTGTGATTAATTATTTTTATTTTCCTTTTTTTTTTTTCACTTCTCACGAGTTCTGTGAATCGGTGTATTTTTCCCAACAAAGTGGTGGGTTCCACAGTTTGTGGAACGATGCAGCAGTTTGTGTATTCATGGAGAGAGAGGTAATTCTAGCAAGTAGCAAGTGCTCTTTCATCCGAAAAAGCAAAAATGTGAAAAGAGAAAAAAGAAAGAAAGAAACGCTAACTTTGTTTTATACACTAGGAGAGAAGAAGGGGCAGATGAGAAAGTGCTAAAGACGTGATTAATAAGGCAGCTGCAAATTGCAATTGAAACACCGGCAACGAATATTGGGGCACCAAAAGTTATGAAGAAAAAAAACAGGCGGAAAAGTTTGTGGCTGTGCGTCCGTGGACCGTGAAGACAGAAAACCAGAGAAGGGAGAAAAGATTGATTAATTAGAGTAAACCAAAAAGACAAAACAAGAAAAGAGGAGATTGATTGATTCTAAAGAAGGAGCCAGAAGATGCGTGGGCCCAAAAGAGGGGACGGAAATGCAGATAAAATCAAAGCTGATAAGAGGAAGAAGAATAGCTGTGCTAATTGAAAGAAAGATATTTGTATGCACTGTACGTGGGAATCAACGTGCATGGAACCGTTTACTTTCTTCTAAATTTCTTCGAATGTGCTAGCTGTTACGATTTTTTCATGAATAATGGCGAAATATGTTCTGAATAGATTGATTACTAGATTCTTTGGGTTTTCATATATATGTTAAAAATGATTTTGGTTTTATGATCTTTAAATTGTTTAAAGATTTTTAATTAAAATTAAAGAATAAGAAAAACAACAACTACAAATAATAGCTAAAAAATCACTATTTGACTTTGGTGTTTAGTCCTACTCAAAAAGTTCATAGGTAAGTTCAAATGATAGTCGATTTGATGCGTTCTGATCACTTTATCAAAATTGCTACAGCAATTTTACCATTGGATTTGGGGGAATGGGGGGTGTACCCATTTATGAAACAAAAAAAACAAAAAAAGAGGAAGAAAAATACTCGCTCGTTGTACCTTAACGCGGAAGAGGGGCTAATCCCGTGGAAAGGGCAAGACTTGTATATATAAGACAAGAGAACCAGGCCCTCTACTGTCCAACATTTTCAACATGTTAGTCGTACGTATGATCAATACTTAGATTGCTATGCATGAGCATTATAGATTACTAGCTCATAACTCGGACAATGCGTGAGATTATTTATTATAATTTAATTTTAATAATTAAATTACATCTTCATCGAATTTTTTATTATATGATAAAATAGAATTGTGTAAAAAAATATTTTATGCCTATTTCAATAAAAAGATATAGTAAAGGTTATACAAGTTACAATATTACATTATTGAACATAATGACATAACTACACACAAAATATTGTATTAATGTATAGATCACATAAAATTTTTCTATAAAAAGAACCATAATTTTAGTTTTATCTATATAAATTAAAACATGTTAAAAAAACCTTGATTCTAATGTAGTAGGATTCAGAAGAGGAGCTTTGAGCATGAGGACTTCCGGACTGTTCTCTCATACCTAGTTCACGCATTGGATCAGGATGATTTGGAAAAGGTAGCGGTGATGGCTCGAGCGATTTGGTTTCGAAGAAATGCAGTGGTACATGAAAGATCGATTGGCCTACCTCATCTAGTGGTCAGTCAAGCTCTAGATAACCTTGAAGCCTTTCAGCAAGCCAATTCCAGAAAGCACAACCCGGAGATGGCGGCCCCTCCTATGATAGATTGATGGCAAACCCCTCCACAGGGATTTGTCAAACTAAATTGGGATGCGGCTGTGGATTCGAACCAGTGCGGTATGGGTATAGGAGTGATAATTCGAAACTCGAATGGCGAGATGGTAGCAACCATTTCGGCCCCTAAAAACCACATAACTGCCCCAGATATTGCGGAAGTTGTTGCGGCACTTAGGGCGGCCATTTTATGCCATGAGAGAGGCTACACTAAAGTGATATTGGAAGGCGATGCCCTCCAAGTGGTCAATGCATTAAGATCCCTAACTCGTAACTGGAGCAGTTATGGTCACCTTATCGAGGAAGCGCGTAATCAGTTACAGACTCTTCATACCTGGAGGGTTCATCATGTTCGGAGACATCTAAATGAGGCGGCCCATTGTCTTGCCAAGGAAGCCTTGAAGCTCAATGAGGAAAAGGTCAATGTGATTGAAATTCCCCGATGTATTTCTGAAATTACCTCTATGGAGCGCTTGTAACCATTAGACTTTTATCTTTAATGAGAATGTGCCCATTTTCACCTCAAAAAAAAAAAAAATGGATTAATAAAAAAAATAGTAAGAATTCAATGCTTAATTATTTCTTTGGTGTTTTGAAAGTATTTATATTCATTTTCTGCATAATAATCTATTACACCTATAAGACAATTACCTTTTAGGACCGATTGTAATCAGGTTTGAAGGTAAGTAAATCAAAATGATTTGATCGATTGTCATACATATTTTTATCTTTATTTGTATCAATTATCCTATAAATAAGAGTATTTTGTATTGTAAACATAAAAAAAGAATAAGTTGGGTATTGATCAGAATTGCTCAAGTACCACATGCCCTAGGCTACCTCACGGTACTAAATGATTTTGATACCATTTGTACTAATCAAATAAAAGCAATAATCAATTTGAAACTTCTTTAAAATTTTTTATTAAGTTTAATTTCATATAGTAACTAAGTAATGTCAGCTGGTCTAAAAGGATAAGTGTGAAGCTTATTTTGTTAGATTATTAATTAACCGGTGGAGACGCTGGCCCAAAAGGAGAGATAAATAAATAGGAAAAGAGGAAAAAGATAAAAGAGAATAGGGAAAAGATAAGGAGAGAAAAATGAAAAGGAAAAGAGGAAAAAGATAAAAGAGAAAAAGGAAAAGATAAAAGAGAAAGAAAGGGTGGAATTACCTGGCCATACCCCGACAATTTTGGACCCGCGGTGTAAATTATCAATCAGTCCGAAAATCATTGTCCAGCATTTTCTTGTATTCAGTGGCACAATTTTAAGAAGAGTCCATTTCTTTATCCACGGCTCATGAACACAGCATTTTTTGCATCCTTTACAATCGTTTAAACCAAGCATGGGGCTTCATGGTTAGTTAAATATTTATATTCAACTTAAGTTTAAATTATTTTAACAATAAATTGGAAGGGTTTATTTAGTGTTAAATGTAAATTATTTTCAACTCCTCCTCCTAGTTTTGTCGCTGGTATATTTCAATTAAATATTCACACAAATCCTTTATAATCGTTAAGTTAAACCAAGCATGGGGCTTCGCTCCTTAAGTTCCGCAGTCTCTTGTTCAGTTTTTTGCATCCTTACAATCATTTCGGTCTTTTGCTTTGGTTCGACCACCTATGCCATTAGCGAGAATGAAACAGACCAGCTATCCTTGCTGGAATTCGAGGCCAAAAATGACCCTTTCATGGCTTTGAGCTCATGGAACGACACAATCAATTTTTGCTAGTGGCGTTGGACAATAGAGTTGGACATAAAGCATTACTTTTAATTTTAACATCCTCTGAACACATGCTAACACGTGTCAAAAGTTTAAAAGAGTTTGAAAATAATTGAAAATCTAGCATGGATTTTAAACACAAAATGTGAAAAGAGAAACAAAAAAAACGCTAACTTTGGTTTATACACTAGGTGAGAAGAAGGGGCAGATGAGAAAGTGCTAAAGACGTGATAAATAAGGCAGCTGCAAATTGCAATTGAAACACCGGCAACGAATGGGGGACCAAAACAAATGAAGAAAAAAATAAGGGGGGC
>FXXK01000043.1:917249-935618 GCA_900184695.1 Betula pendula | reverse complement strand
GAGAGGATTGATTCTAAAGAAAGAGGAGATTGATTAAAGGAAGAAAAATAGCTGTGCGAATTGTATGCACTGTACGTGGGGATCAACATGCATGGAACCGGTTACTTTCTTCTAAATTTCTTCCAATGTGCTGTTACGATTTTTTCATGAATAATGGCCCCCCTTTAATTTATTTGCTGATTTAATTTTTTTTTTTTTTCTCTCTGGCTTGCGAATAGGTTGCTTGGACGGCTAGGAGATTTTTAGCATTTGAAGCTTACCGTATTTTTAATCATTTTTAATTCATCTAGATCTTTTAATTTTGTTCCATGTGAATCAAATCTTAACTCTGCCACGGTACACAACAATGATATGATCAAATAAATTGGCAACAATGATACTGCACAATTTATACTGAAAATTTTCAAAAGATTTTTAGTTTATATCTTTTATCCATATCATCAGAAATAACTATACCTAAAGGTTCTTTTAGCTTATACCTTTATTGAGAGACAAAGAAAGTGTGAAGCAAAGAAAAAAAGTGTTAGGGAGGTGATATGATGACCAATCCAGGAGAGCTTCTTATTGATGCAAAAATATTTTTGTTGGTGATCCACTACAAAAATTCTAGTCTTGGTCTTGTATTATTAACAGAGTAATTATATATGTCAACTCTATTTCTACTTTCTGTCCACCAAAAGTGATGTGACTTTTAAAATCACTATTGAATTTATAATGGATAATTATTGTCTTTTGATCTCATGGTAATTTTAAAAGCCACATCACTTTTGGTAGGCACAAGGTAGACATGGGGGTTGACATGTATCATTACTCTTATTGACATGTAAATAAATTGGAAGGGTTTATTTAGTGTTAAATGTAAATTATTTTCAACTCCTCCTCCTAGTTTTGTCGCTGGTATATTTCAATTAAATATTCACACAAATCCTTTACAATCGTGAAGTTAAACCAAGCATGGGGCTTCCCCCCTTAAGTTCTGCAATCTCTTGCTCAGTTTTTTGCATCCTTACAATTATTTCGGTCTTTTGCTTTGGTTCGACCACCTATGCCATTAGCGGGAATGAAACAGACCGGCTATCCTTGCTGGAATTCAAGGCCAAAAATGACCCTTTCATGGCTTTGAGCTCATGGAACGACACAATCAATTTTTGCCAGTGGCGTGGTGTTACATGTGGTCGCCGTCACCAGAGGGTCACGAAGTTGAGCTTGCGATCTCAAAAACTCGTGGGATCTATATCGCCTTTCATTGGAAATTTGAGCTTTCTGAGGTTTCTATATCTAGGAAACAATAGCTTCAGTCACAAAATCCCTCAAGAAATTGGACGTTTGCATAGATTGCAGGTACTTGAGTTGTTCAATAATTCATTTGGTGGGAGAATTCCTTCCATTATATCCAATTGCTCTAACCTCAAGGTTTTAGATCTTAATGCTAACCAGCTGGCAGGGGAAATTCCTGATGAGCTTGGCTCCTTGTCAAAGCTCAAATTATTTGGAGTAAGCAGAAACAAACTAACAGGACGTATCCCTCCATCTCTTGGCAACTTGTCGTCACTTGAAGGGCTTTATTTAGCCGAAAATACTATAGGTGGGAGCATTCCTAGTTCTCTAAGCCAACTTATGAATCTTACAACTATTGCAGTTAGTGCAAATCAGTTATCTGGTACCATCCCTCCATCAGTCTTCAATCTTTCTTCTATTACATCTCTTGAAGTAGTTCAAAATCAAATCCAAGGGAGCCTTCCGTTGGACTTGGGGATAACTCTTCCTAATCTCCAACGCTTCTTAATTGACGAAAACCAATTTACTGGCTCCATTCCTCCTTCAATATCCAATGCTTCAAATCTGGCCAAACTTAATATTGCAACAAACTATTTTGTTGGAAACGTACCCTCTTTGAAAAAGCTGCATAGGCTTCAATGGTTGAGCACTTCTGACAACCAGCTAGGAAATGGGGGAGCTGATGATTTGAGTTTTCTCTGCTCTTTGACCAATACCACCAGCTTAGTTCTGTTGGCTATAAACATTAACAATTTTGGTGGAGTCTTACCAGAATGCATAAGTAACTTCTCATCTACTCAAGTATTGTTAATAGATCACAATAACATAACTGGAAGGATTCCAAGTGGGATTGTGAACCTCGTCAACTTAGAGCTGCTCGATATGACGAATAACAGATTGTCAGGTAACATTCCCCCTGATTTTGGAAAGCTTCAGAGACTACAAGAAATGTTTATAAGAATAAACAATCTCTCAGGCAACATCCCGCACTCTCTTGGAAATCTAACTCTGTTAAGCAAATTAGATTTCCAGGGCAATAATCTTCAGGAAAGCATTCCTTCAAGTCTAGGCAACTGCAACTTTTTGGTTTTATTGGATCTTTCTAACAATAATCTTAGCGGTACCATACCCCCACAGGTCATCGGTCTCTCATCCTTAGCAATCTATCTTGATTTGTCCCGAAACCGTTTCGCGGGTCCCCTTCCCATGGAAGTAGGAAATCTGAAAAATGTACGTGCTTTGAATCTGTCAGAAAACATGTTATCTGGTGAAATTCCAAGTAGTCTTGGTAGTTGTATTATGCTGGAGATTCTAGACGTGCATGGCAACTTCTTCCAGGGGACCATTCCATCAAGTTTAGATTCTTTGAGAGGAATTCAAGAATTAGATCTTTCTCGGAATAATTTGTCAGGAAAAATTCCAGACTTTTTTGTGAGTTTCAACTCGTTGGATCTTTTGAATCTATCTTACAACAATTTTGAGGGTATGGTGCCAACATACGGCATTTTCAAGAATTCAAGTGCAACTTCAATTGTAGGAAACAGTCAACTGTGTGGGGGAATACCAGAGATGCACTTGCCTAAATGCAACTTCAGAGAGTCTACAAAGACGAAATTGACCTTAACCATGAAATTAATTATCTCCATAGTTTGCGGGCTTCTAGGAGTAATTTTTGTGCTGTCTTTTCTCTTTGCCTGTTGGTTAAGAAAGAAAAGAAAAGAACCCACTCCAAGTTCTTCAAGAAATTTGCTTTTAAATTTGTCGTACCAAAGTCTCCTGAAAGCCACCGATGGGTTCTCCTCCGCTAATTTGCTTGGCGTCGGTAGTTTTGGATCCGTGTATAAAGGAATCATTGATGAGGGCAGAACGACAATCGCTGTCAAGGTGCTCAACCTTCTGCGCCGTGGAGCTTCTAGGAGCTTTCTTGCTGAGTGTGAGGCCTTGAGAAACATCAGGCATCGAAATCTTGTTAAGGTACTTACAGTTTGTTCAGGTGTTGATTATCAAGGTAATGATTTTAAGGCTCTAGTTTATGAATTCATGGTCAATGGGAGCCTTGAAGATTGGTTGCATCCGAGTGTTAATGAAGATGAGGCGCACCAAGAGCGAAGGAACCTGAATATTTTTCAGAGATTGAATATTGCCATTGATGTTGTGAGTGCATTGGAATATCTCCATAATCATTGCCATGCACCAATTCTCCACTGTGACCTGAAGCCAAGCAATGTTCTTCTCAATGATGAAATGGTTGGACATGTCGGTGACTTTGGGTTAGCAAAATTCTCTCTCGAAGCTAACAATAACTCTTCAACCAACCAGTCGAGTTCTATTGGTGTAAGAGGAACAATTGGTTATACTCCTCCAGGTGAAGATACTCTTTATCATTCTTCAACTATATTCCTTTTTCTTTTAATAACATTTTTAAGTTTGAAGAGCATAAGAGTTTTTTTTATGCCTTGCAATTCCACATGGTAAAAGGGAGTTTTTAAATAAAATTGTGAAATGTGTTATGTTTGGGGAGCACATTTGAAAAAAATGGTGCATGGTTTGAAATCGCAGGCGTGGGTTTCATTTTAAAAAACACACGAATTTAAAGGTTAAATAATGATTTTACTAAATGCTTAACTGTGTTTTTAAAATCACATCATAAATTGTATTTGCAAATCGTTATTTTTTTTAACCGCATGTTTTTGAAACTGCTAACCAAACAGACACTAACATAGTTTTATTCTACATTTCCTTTGTAAACATTTAGTATCATTACATTTTTATTTTCATGTCCGATTTCATCACATAGAGAGTATCATAGTATAATTCCTTTCTTAGCATATACACGTTAATTATATAGTCATATACATATATGTTCAATTTTCAGAGTATGGAATGGGAAATGAGGTGTCATCCTATGGTGATATATATAGTTACGGGATCCTCCTATTAGAAATGTTTACTGGAAAAAGACCCACAGATGACATGTTCCAAGGCACTATAAACTCAATTTCTTTCGTCCAAGAAGCTTTGCCTGAACGAGTGGTTGAGATTGCAGATCCAATTCTTTTTCAGGAAAGAGAAGAAGAAACAATCACGAACAGATCTCATAATAACGGCAGCAAAATCCAGGAGTGCTTGATTGTAGTGTTTGGGATAGGAGTTGCTTGTTCTGTTGAACAGCCGGAAGAAAGGATGAAGGTGAAAGATGTTGTAACTGAGCTTCATTTGGTCAAAAAGAGACTTCTTAGTATCACTACAACGCGTGGAGGCGGCCAAACTGCAAGTAAACCATAACATGCATCGATCAGCAGGTAATATTGGTAGCTTTATAAAGCAGATTGATGACTATTAATATAAGCTCATTGCATTTTGCCTTCTCTTTCATTTTTAAGATGAGACTACTATATATCCATCTGTAGTAGTGTCAGTTTAAGATAATTCAGTTTGGATTGTAGCGAATTAAATGATTTTTAATGTTAGGGTTTCAATAGGCCTAAATTAGGGGTTTTTATGTTTCGGCTTTAATTTACCAAAACTGATGGTTGGGTTAGATAAATGAATGTTAGAATCACACATTAGATCATTAAATTTTAGCAGTTTACGATCACTTTGAGGAAATTTAAAATTTATGGTCATTTATGCACAAAAATTAGGAATTTAGTTCTTGGCTCGTTTCAAATTGAGGGTTTCATTGTNATGTTTCGGCTTTAATTTACCAAAACTGATGGTTGGGTTAGATAAATGAATGTTAGAATCACACATTAGATCATTAAATTTTAGCAGTTTACGATCACTTTGAGGAAATTTAAAATTTATGGTCATTTATGCACAAAAATTAGGAATTTAGTTCTTGGCTCGTTTCAAATTGAGGGTTTCATTGTGTAACTATATAGCAGATCAAATTACTTGCACGGATTTTTAGTTTAGGTTAGATGTGATTAATTTGAGTATACTCCTAAAATTTAGAGTTTAAACATGGAGTTGAGATATTTTAATTAGTGAATTAATGCATGTAGTGAATTTGCGATTGATCTCAGATTCTCAGGTATTGATGGTTGATTGTATTTTTGTATTAGATATTTCGAGTTGATTTGGTTAAGGAGCGTAGAGAAATTCTTGGAATTTTGTACATGTGCATGATTTAAGTAAATTTGGTTAACCGTATGTAATTTCTTCAAACTATGTCAATATGATTTTTCAAAAAGAAATAATAGTTGCTGAAAATTTTTGAGTTATCTTTCATGTGTTTGGCCAAATGAATTGCGTATATAAGTCGAGATATATATATTTGGTAATGAGATGCATACATGTTTTAATTATATCACTACTTCTTAATTCATGTGTTGAATCTTAGAATGATTAGAATGAGAATATAAAATTCCCAACCGCAAGTGCGAATGATAATTAGGCCTAATTCGAAGACCAATGTTCTTATTTGAAGGGCATTATTCTTTCGGATTTAATTCATAGACTGATGTTCTAATTCAAAGAACATAATATATAAAGGCTTGATTTGAATGCCAATGATCTGATTCAATGGAAATTAATGTGATTTAGGATTTGATTCGAAAACTGGTGTCACGATTTTAGGTATTAATACATCAATTGTTGTATACATTGAATATCGTGTACTTTAGTTACAAGCACCGTGAATAATACTTTAAATTTCGAAGACTGCTGTTCTGATTGGAAGGGCATTATTATTTGGAGGTTAATTCAAAGACTGATGATGTGATAATGATGTTGGGAGTGATGACAAAGTTTATTTCTCATAATAGACTATTACTTCTTCTTTTTTTTATCTAATTGAATGGTACAATAATAGACAATTACTTTTTTTTTTTTCTATTCAATAATAGACAATTACTTATATGCATAAAAGTGTTTTTAAAAATGTCACTGTATTATGTAAAAGCTAACTTATTACTATGTTACACACACTTGAAAAGCCTACTTTTTTTTTTATTGTAAATCCGTCATATTTTATCGATAATAAATACAGCATATAAAGCTCTTACATCAGAGCATAGAATGCAGATAAACATAATACAAAACTATAAATTTGGACAAAAGCATCTTAAAAATTAAAGAACAATCTATGACTTCAACCAGTTAAAGTATTACTTACATGCATAAAAGTGTTTTTAAAAATGTTACTGTATTATGTAAAATCTAACTTATTACTATGGTACACACACTGAAAAGCCTACTTTAATTATCAAATATATTTGTTGTTTAAGTATAATATATTGTTATACATCATGTTAAAATTTATACTTTTCTAAGTTGTTGTGTTGGTTTTTGTTTGCGAAAAAAAGAAAGAAAAGAAGTTACTTTATAAAATGAATCAGTCTCATGTGTGAATTAACTTCTAATATATACTTACCAAGGTAACTCATTGAATCTTATTAATCTTTTTTCAGATATATAATAGAATGGTTCAAGACCCTTCTAATTTGAGAATATGGAGGTTCTTATGATTCAAGCTTACAAGGACTTGGTGAAACGTCTTATTTGTGTTTTATGAATCAGAAATTGGTTTATATTGAAGTTTAAACTTGCTAATTTATTTGCTATTTTTGGAGACTTTTTATTTGCTTTTAGATATTTGGAGTTGGATTGTAATCGCTGTGTAGTGTTTTATCTCATGGAGTATATTGTTGCTAAGACATTTTTGATTATTATGATGCTATGTGGATATTAGTTGTTTTGGTTGTACAGTGTTATTATTATTATTTTTCATTTGCAGGCTTTAAAAATATTTCATTGTTTTAATCAATATTTGGACCTGTGTGGTCCACTGCAAATCATATTTCAATTTTAAATTATACTTGAATTTTCGATCAAGCTTTACCACGCAATGGCTTAGATGCAATTTTAAACCAAGTATGTTTCATAATGGTCTTGTCTTATTGATGCCTATTGATGCCAAAGTATGGCTAATTTCTATTTAACTTCAGAACATTATAAAAAGAATAATGCTACACGTACTATTATTTTACAGCTCTTTTATAATTTTTGACATGCGTTAGCATTTGGTTGGGGGTACATTAGCCACTAAAAAATTAATTTTAACATCCTCCAATGAATTCTACACATACTTACACATGTTAAAAGTTATAAAAGAGATGGAAAATAATTAAAAGTCTAGCATGGATTTTCAACACAAATTGCTTCATTGCAGTAAGACTTTGTAACTCTCATCAACTAGCTCTAATTTAAGATGAGTTGTACACATAATTTTTCAAGTGTTCACTCCTAAAAGCTTACTTTCTGACATGACAGTGAAAATTACCATTGAATGAAATAATAAATGAAAGTAAATATAACATCCAATGATGATTTTAATTGCCATATCATTAAGTTATTGAGTACTTAAAAACATGTGTAGCATTTCTCCTAATTCAATGTAAACTTTGCCCTCATGTTCTAATTTTTAACATGAAAGTTTAAAAGAACCAAAAGAGCTACAAACACAAATTAACCTTCATAAAAAAGAACAAAAAAAAAAATCACACTAACTGATTCGCCAACTCTAAAGCAGAATTAATAACAACATCAGTCGAACAACTTGCATCATACTATGTTAACATGTGAAGAGAGAAATGAGTCGAAAGGAACACTAACAAAAACAAAACGCATATTTTTTTACGTTTTTAAACTGTTATTTTTGAAAAATGCACTCTCAAATAAATTTACAATTTTGTTTAAAAATGCATGTTAGGTATGCAAAAAAACAAAAAAAAAAAAAAAAAAGGAGAAGAAGGGGCAAAATGTGAAAAGAGAAAGAAAAAAAACGCTAACTTTGTTTTATACACTAGGTGAGAAGCAGGGGCAGATGAGAAGGTGCTAAAGACGTGATTAATAAGGCAGCTGCAAATTGCAATTGAAACACCGGCAACGAATGGGGGACCAAAACAAATGAAGAAAAACAAAAGGGGGGAAATGTTTGTCGCTGGCTGTGCGTCCGTGAAGGGTCTATCAGTAATGTGAAAACAGAAAACCAGAGAATGGAGAAAAGATTGATTAATTAGGGTCAACCAAAAAGACAAAACAAGAAAAGATCTAGGAGATTGATTTGATTCTAAAGAAAGAGCCAGCAGATGCGTGGGCCCAAAAAGAGGGGACATAAATGCAGATAAAATCAAAGCTGATAAGAGGAAGAAGAATAGCTGTGCGAATTGAAAGAAAGATAATTGTATGCACTGTACGTGGGGATCAACGTGGAACCCGTTACTTTCTTCTAAATTTCTTCCAATGTGATGTTATGATTTTTTTCATGAATAATGGCGCCCCTTATTGTTATTTGATTTTTTTTTTTGTCTAGCCTGTGAGTAGGTTGCTTGGACGGCTGGGAAATTTTTAGTATTTGAAGCTTATTGTATTTTTAATCATTTTTTAATTCAACTCGATCTTTTAATTTTGTTCCATTGTGAATCAAAACCTTAACTTTGCCACTGTACATAATAATGATATGATCAAATAAATTGGCAACAATGATATTGCACAATTTATACTGAAATTTTTCGAAAGATTATACCTATATGGAGACAGAGAGTGTGAAGCAAAGAAAAAAGTGTTAGGAAGGTGATATGATGGCCAATCCAAGAGAGCTTTTTATTGATACAAAAATATTTTTGTTGGTGATCCACCATAAAAACTCCAGTCTTGGTCCTACATTATTGACAACTTAATCTCTATTTTTAGCTATTTTTTCTTTTATAAGTTGGGAGTGTGCCTATAGACAAGCCAACAACTTTTTTTATTTTTTTATTTTTATTAACGAGGAATATAATTTCATATTTATATCTTTATTTTTTAAAAGCTTTAGCAGTTTTAGCTTAGAAGGCAAAGGCAAAAAGGCAACTACAATAATTAAATTTGATATAGTGATTTTAGAATATGAAAACTCGTTGAGAAAAAATGAATAAATAAACATGAGGTGTGAAAAAATAAATTATAAGTTAATAATAATTTTTTTGAATTGCTTATTTATTTTATTAATTATATTCTTCAATGTTTTTAATTAATTTTTCTCAACTTCATCTTCTAGTTTTGTTTAATGATCTTTAAAAGGATTTTCAATATATATCTCAAAAAAAAAAAAAATTCGTTTCATGATCTTTAAATTGTTTAAAGATTTTTAACTAAAATTAAAGAATAAGAAAAACAACAGCTACAAATAATAGCTAAAAAAATCCCTATTTGACTTAGGTGTTTAGTCCTCCTCAAAAGGTTGAAATGATGTGGATTTGATGCGTTGTGATCACTTTCTTCACATTGCTACAGCAATTATACCATTGGATTTTGGGGAATGGGGGGTGCACCCATTTATGAGAAAAAAAAACAAAAGACTTGCTCATTGTACCTTAAAGCGGAAGAGGTGCCAATCCTACGGGTGGCAAAATGGGTTGGCGTGTCGGGTTCGGGTTGACCCGCTTAACCCGCCAACCCGTTAACCCTAAATCCGGACACGACCTGTTTATTAAACGGGTTGTGTCAGGTCAACTCGTTTATTAAACGGGTTGATACGATACGACCCGTCAACTAGTTGACGGGTCATGTTGTCGGGTTGAATTTACTCAACCCGACCCAACAGACCCGGACTCGAAATGGAAATGAGGAGAAGAAAATCAGTGAAAGGGAATCACTCACTACTCAGATCAGGAGAATCGGAGAAAGGAGAATGGAGATCATGGAACTAGTACTGGAAACCGGCGTCGTCACGGGCTCACGACGAGACCGAGAGAGTGGGAGAGCCGGAGAGGGAGATATTAGATATTCAACCCGTCGGAGATCGAGAGCTCACGGGCTCACGCCGTGGGGCCGGGCTAGACCGAGAGAGAGGGAGAGGACATACCGCCGGCGCCGGGGACGGCGACTCGCCGTGGGCCAGACTGAGAGAGAGGGAGAGGACTGCGGGCGCTGGGGACTATCGGTGACGGCGACTCGCCGTAGGCCAGACCGAGAGAGAGGGAGAGGGACGATCGACCGTCGATGGAGTCTTGCGGAGGAGACTGAGAGAAAGAGAGGGAGATTGAGAGAGAGAGCTAGGAACTTTTTGGGAAGGATCTGAGTGACTGTCTCGGGAAGGATCTTAGTGAATAAGTGAGGAATTTGTGTTTTTTTTTTTTAACGAGTCAGAACGGGTCACCGCGCGGGTTGACCCGTCTGACCGTTAACTAGCCGGTCATAAACGGTTGACCGGTAACCCGTTAAGCCAAACCCAAACCCGATTTTTCGTGTCGTGTCATGTCGGGTTCGCGGGTCGTGTCAAAAATTGCCATCCCTAGGCAAGACTTGTTTATGTAAGACAAGAGAATGGGGAATGGGGGGTGCACCTTACCGACCTCTATATTATTGCTCTGAGGTAAAGACTATTGTTTCGTGATTGTTCAATCAAAGTATAAGGCATAATGGTCCCTCTTTACCGAATATATAATTATATATTATATATATATATATATAAACTATTCTTATATTTTTCTAAATAAGCAAGAATTAATTAGTGTATTTAATAAAAAAAATAAATAAATAAAATAATTATTTCATAGATTTGTTGTCTCAATATTTGTATTCAAAAATATAATCCCATAAAATATGAATAGTTGTATGAAATATTTATGGGATGCTTGGGTGTCTAATTCAAGCATTCAATTCATCCAACTTTTTTTGTTTTTCATAAAAAAAAAAAAAAAAATGTACAGTAGGATGAGTTGAATTATAGCAGTAGGAAACTAGTAATTTAATATTTAATACCCACACCGGTGGGCTGACAAAATTTGAAAAATGTTTTTTTTTTTTTTAACAACGTTAATCTTAAACAATTGATGTGGTGTTTGGGACTGTTATGAGAGTATATGTGTGAATAAATGATTGGGCTTTGTTGAACCTTTACTTGATGTTCGTTTTGATGCTTGTGTCACTTCTCAACTTGCTAGAATCAATTATCTCCCTGCTAAAAAAAAAAAACACACAAACAAACAAACCATGGCACCTAGAAGTGGAGAGAATAATTGTACCTTAAGGTGGAGAGGGGCCAATTTGATGGATCATGATCCTCGGCAATCTCTTTAAAAATATTACAGAGCTGATTTTTTTTTTAAATCTTAGCCATTAGATACAATCTAGCAGCCTTGAACATGCTACCTGTCAAAAAATGATAATAAAATAATAATAAAAAATGAAGTTAAAAAATAAAGAAAGAGAAGGGAGTGTGGGGTGGGGTGGCTGCCTGGCCACCCCTTTGTGGGGTAGCTGCCGATAGCCACCCCCAAAAGGTGGCTGCCGGCACCTCTGGGATGGCTCAGCCACTCGGCCTCCTCTAGGTGGCCTTCGAGCACTCGGCCTCCTCTGGGGTGGCCACGGGCCACCAGAGGAGCCGGATCCAGATTCGAGGTTGCCGCGAGCCACCCCAGATGTGCCGCCGACCACCTCTGAGGTGGCTCGCGGCTACCCAAAGGAGGCCGGATCCGGCCTCCTCTTGGTGGCCATGGGCCACCCCGGATCCGAATCCAGCCTCCTCTTGGGGTGGCTACCGACAGCTACCCCCACAAAGGGGTGGCCCGACAACCACCCCACCCTTCGCTTTTCTTTTTTTAACTTTTTATTTTTTTAAATATTTTTTAATTTTATTTTTTAACTTTTATTCGACAGAATTAAAACATGATTCCTATCCCTACTGTATTTATGAATGAACATCATCAACCTGATCTAATGGCTTAGATTTTCAAAAAAAACCATCCCCGGCAATCTTTTGATCCAATCTTCATAATTTGATTCAAGAGTACGACCATTTTCACTGCTCACAAGAGTAGACTTGCTCTCTTTGTCAGCTTTTTGCATCCTTGCAATTGTTCCTGTCTTTTGCTCTGGTTCGGTGGCCTATGCCATTGGCGGGAATGAGACAGACCGAAATAATCGATGAGTGGATCTCAGAAACAATTAACTTAGCCTTGTGTTAAAGCAACAATAAGGAGTACCAACCAAGCATTAGCTTCAGAGTTTTCCCAAATCTATGGAGCTTCCCACCTTGAATTCAGTTCTCATCCTTGCAGTTGTTTCGGTCTTGTGCTTTGGTTCGGCCACCTATGCCATTGGCGGGAATGAGACAGACCGACAAGCCTTGCTTGAATTCAAGGCCAAAATAGTCGATGACCCTTTCATGGTTTTGAGCTCATGGAATGACACCACCCACTTCTGTCAGTGGCATGGTGTTACATGTGGTCGCCGCCACCAAAGGATCAGAGAGTTGCGCCTGCCATCTCAGAAGCTCGTGGGATCTATATCGCCTTTCATCGGAAATTTGAGCTTTCTAAGGTATTTATATCTCAAAAATAATAGCTTCAGCCACGATATCCCTCAACAAATAGGCCGTTTGCATAGATTGCTTGAACTAGAGTTGTCCAATAATTCACTGGGTGGCAGAATTCCTTCCATTCTATCCAATTGCTCTAACCTCAAGCTTTTCAGTCTTGGTCATAACAATCTGGTCAGACAAATTCCTGTTGAGCTTGGCTCCCTGTCAAAACTCCAAAAATTTTCTCTAGACAAGAACAAACTAACAGGAAATATCCCTCCATTTCTTGGCAACTTATCGTCACTTGAGGTACTTTCAGCACCCTATAATAATCTGGACGGGCGTATCCCCAATACTCTTGCCCAAATTATGAATCTTACATTTATTGCACTTGCTTCAAATAACTTATCTGGTACCATCCCTCCATCAATCTTCAATCTCTCTTCTATTACAAATTTTGATGTGGGAGTTAATCAAATTCAAGGGAGTCTCCCATTGGACTTGGGCATAACTCTTCCTAATCTCCAAAACCTTGCCGTTTCCATCAACCATTTTACTGGCTCCATTCCTCCCTCAATATCCAATGCCTCAAATCTGGAAAGCCTTACAATTGCATCGAACAATTTTACTGGAAATGTGCCTTCTTTTGGAAAACCTGCATAGGCTTCGATGGTTGAGCACTACCGAGAACCACCTTGGAAGTGGGGAAGCTGATGACTTGAGTTTTCTCTTCTCTTTAACCAATGCCACCAGCTTAGAGGTTTTGGCAATTGACGGCAACAATTTCAGTGGGGTCTTACCTGAATGCATCAGTAACTTCTCATCTGCTCTTAAATATTTTGCAATAAGTACCAATAATATAGTTGGAACGATTCCAAGTGGGATCGCAAATCTCGTCAACTTAGAGAGAATCTACATGTGGTATAACCAGTTGTCAGGCAACATTCCCCCTGATATTGGAAAGCTTCAAAGGTTACAGGAAATGATTCTGTTTGAAAACAATCTCTCGGGCAACATCCCGCACTCTCTTGGAAATCTAACTCTGTTAATCAAACTAGATGTCAAGGACAATAATCTTCAGGGAAGCATTCCTTTGAGCCTAGGCAACTGCAACTTTTTGGTCTTATTGGATCTTTCTAACAATAATCTTAGTGGTACAATACCCCCACAGGTCATCGGTCTCTCATCCCTAGCAATCTCTCTTGATTTGTCTCGAAACCGTTTCACGGGTCCCCTTCCCATGGAAGTCGGAAATATGAAAAATCTAGGTGCTCTGTACATGTCAGAAAACATGTTATCCGGTGAAATTCCAAATAGTCTTGGTAGTTGTATTAAGCTGGAGCTTCTAGACATGCATGACAACTTCTTCCAGGGGACCATTCCATCAAGTTTAGGTTCTTTGAGGGGAATACTGTGACGACCCGATCCATAATTACACTGTAGCTATATTTTTTTTTTTGAAAACGTACAGGAATCATGAACCGGATCTATCGCCACAGGGTGATATAAACACCTGTCATACATGTATCGCCACCCAATATATCATGAGATTACACCTATTCATCAGAGTCGCATATCACATTATATATAAACTGAGCGGAAGCATTTATATATCAAGGGAGTAATTAATACACATAGAGCTGACACATAATTCTAATGATTAAAAGTTTACACTGTGACATATACAAAAGGAATGGCTATGCAGAACGTGTCCACATGCGACACAAGCAATATCACCAAATATAATGATTGTGAACACATCACAACCGTAATAGCCAAGGTAGTAAGGCATACGGGATCGTCGTCTACGCTCTCAGTACCTGCACCAATATCTATGTAACCATAGAGATCATCCATGATTACATAGGCGGAAAAGAGAATGAGTGAGTCAACAGTCTCAATGGATAAAAATCCACTGAGTTTTCGTAATGAACCGACGGGTTAGTTTTACATGAGTTTACAATAACAGCTACTAAAGGTATGACATTTATTTTGAAATATAAAGCAGCTGAATGAAGTAAACACCATGTCGTCATACCAAACATCCGAAATAGTATAATAGCTGGGGTACATACATGTACGCTTCCAGTCTCCCCGCTGTACTAGCACACATACGCACCTCCAACTATGTTATAAAATATATTCATACTAACTCAGCTACACTCATATACAAGTATTCCTTCCCCCCTATGGGTGAAAACACAAGCATATAAGCATATCTAAGCAATAAAAAAACATAAATCAATATGCAGCTAGCCGTAAGAATATACATATGCGCTTTTCCATTAAACCTCATATGCATACTAATACGTCTATGATCAATAAAAATATAACTCATATAAACATCACATAAAACTCATCATATAAAACATCATTAAAATACATGTTATGCATGCTCTGTGCATACGGTATAATCCCCCCCGTATCATGGGAAAGTGCATACGTATAATCCCCCGTATTCACGGTGGTGGCATAGGTATATCAACGAATCATGACAGTACGTATATACCCCCCCCGTATCATGGGAAAGTGCATACGGTATAAACACCCCCCCCGTATCATGGGAAAATAAGACACACGGTATAATCCCCCGTATCATGGGAAGATGCATACGGTATAATCAAGAACAACTAACCCCCCCGTATCATGGAAAATTGCATACGGTATAATCCCCCCCGTATCATGGGAATGTGCATACGGTATAATCCCCCCGTATCATGGGAAAGTGCATAATTTGTTTTCATGTACTCTTTTCTAGACATGCTCATAAATAACATACAACCAAATTGCCATAATTCTTTCTCAAATCAAATATCAATAAACATCATAAAGCTCAACTTATCAATAAATCCGCCATAATCATAAATCATCATAAAATCATCAAAACTCATCATCATCACTCATCAAATCATCATAAATCTCAAAAAGATAATCGAAAGCACAAATCACATATTATCATAAGATACCATCGGTTCGTCTTTTAAATCATTATATTGTTTTCTTCAAAATCTCATAAAAAATTTATTTTGTTTAGCAGTACTACATCTGCTAAACATTGAAAACAAAGCATGAAAACACTTTAAGTGTGTATCATTCTCAGTAAGTATAAATACTTACCTTTTCCGCTTGACAAATTGAACTTCCTTCTAGACCAAGAGGCTCTAGCAATGTCCGCTGCATAATTACATTGAAAGAACATCAACTATAACCCATACTTATTCTAAGTTAAATAACCCATGACACTTGAAAATCACAAGTATCAATACCCCTAGCATTCTAAGAGGTTTATAACAAACCCCCAAATTAATATACTTAGAGACGTCATCAATACACTCTAATTCTTAGTATGACATTTTTAACACCTAGATTATGTAAAATACTCATTTTCCATGGAACCCATGGAAAACCTAAGGTTATTTAACACTCTAAATGTAATTAACCATATAAAAATAGCATCCATAGTATTTTAACCATCAAAAGGCCCCAGAATTAATCAAAACTACTAAAAATTAGGTTTATGCCTAAACTACATTAATTGTGAAACTAGAGTTCTAATCCATTAGTTCAACACCCAAGGCTTACATTTTGTATATAATTCACTACATACAAAAGCCCTAAGCTAATTTAAAAGATTTAGCCATCATACCCAAAATTTAACCTAACTTAGAGAATATTAGGGATTTTCGAATTTACCCACAAATCAATCGGTAAAATGGACGCTTGATGTTGATAATCAATCAAAACCCAATCCTCAACAATGATGGAAAACTTGATTTTGCTCCCAATCCAAGCTCAAACCCTAGATTTCGGATCCCACACAAATCATAGCAATTTGTATGATTTATTAGTTCTAAACTCAATGGGTAATACGAAAATAATGGAGAAAAGGCTATAGATTTTACCTCAAAAAGACCATGGCCGAAAACCCCATTTTCTCTTCTCTTCACTGCATCTCACTCTCTCTCTCGGCATCCTCTCCTTCTTTTCTCTTAATCCATCTCAGCTTCTCTCTCTAACACTCCCCGTCGATCTGTGCGTGAAAGGCAAGGGAGAAGGAAAGAGAAGAGAAAAGAAAGAAAAGAAAGAGAAGAAGTGGGCTGGGCGTGCGGCAGAGAAGAGGCAGGAAGAAGAAAAAAGAAAAGGAAGAAAAGAAAGAGAGGGAACGTGCGTGACAGGGGAGGGAAAGAAGAGAAAAGAAAAGAAAGAAAAGAAGAAAAGGAAGAGAGGGGAGAGGGGGCTGCACGTGAGGGTAGGGCTTAGCCCAATTCTCTTTTTTTTTTCTTTTTTTTGTCTTATCTTGATATATGGATAAGATATCCCCACCTAGCCAATCATAATTTCAACATGTGGCAATGGGAGATTGTCCTTTTATTTTAAACCCCCAACTTACATAAATTATAACATAACCTACCATATATTAATTCTATCATTTGCTAATTAATATATAACCCATATTTAATTTAACTATCATTTACATTTACAAATAATTATTTACTACAAAGACTTATTATTTTATTTTATATTCAAATTTCATAATATTAGCTTAATATATTTTTTTTCAATTCTCTTAATATAACTATTAAATAAATTGTTATATATTATTACCACACCACTATTATTATTAACTAATA
Source organism: Betula pendula (assembly GCA_900184695.1). Classification (NCBI taxonomy): domain Eukaryota; kingdom Viridiplantae; phylum Streptophyta; class Magnoliopsida; order Fagales; family Betulaceae; genus Betula; species Betula pendula. The sequence goes on along the minus strand of FXXK01000043.1, from coordinate 918,419 downwards.
TTATTTACATTTTATTAATTTAAATTGCTTAAGGGTCATAAGCAATAAATTGCTTAATTATTCCCTGGGCGTTACAATACAAGAATTAGATCTTTCTCAGAATATTTGTCAGGAAAAATTCCAGACTGTTTTGTGGGTTTCAACTCGTTGGATCTTTTGAATCTATCATACAACAATTTTGAGGGTATGGTCCCAACAAAAGGCATTTTCAAGAATTCAAGTGCAACTTCAGTTGTGGGAAACAGTCAACTGTGCGGGGGAATACCCGAGATGCAGTTGCCTAAATGCAACTTCAGAGAGTCTACAAAGACGAAATTGACCTTAACCACGAAATTAATTATCTCAATAGTTTGCGGGCTTCTAGGAGTAATTTTTGTGTTGTCTTTTTTCTTTGCCGAAATTGACCTTAACCCACTCCAAGTTCTTCAGGAAATTTGCTTTTAAATTTGTCATACCAAAGTCTCCTAAAAGCCACCGATGGGTTCACCTCCGCTAATTTGCTTGGTGTGGGTAGTTTTGGATCCATGTATAAAGGAATCATTGATGAGGGCAGAACGACAATCGCTGTCAAGGTGCTTAACCTTTTGCGCCATGGAGCTTCCAAGAGCTTTAATTTCTTGCGGAGTGTGAGGCTCTAAAAAACATCAGGCATCAGAATCTTATAAAGATACTAACAGTTTGTTCAGGTTTGATTATCACGGTAATGATTCAAGGCCTAGTTTATAATTCATGGTCAATGGTGCTTGAGGATTGGTGCCATCCCGACTATTTAAAGAGGATTAGGCGCAATCAGGTGCGAAGGAACCTAAATCTTTATCAAAGATTAAATATTTTGCCATTGAGTGTTGGAGCTCATAAATACTCCAATATAATTGCCAAACTCAATCCTCATTGTGACCTTCAAGCCAAGCAAGGTCCTTTTGACGATTGAATGTTTGGACATTGTCACTTTGGGTTATCAAGATTCCTCCCGAAGCTAAACAATAACTCTTCAACCACCCAGTCAAGCTTATTATGGGTAAAGAGGAATCTATGGGTATACTTCCAGGTGAGCCACTCTTTATCATTCCTCAATTATAACATTTTTTCTTTTTAAACATTATCTAAGTTTGAACATAAGGGAATTTTTTTTTTTTGCCTTGCAATTCGCATGTAAAAGGGAGTTTTTAA
>FXXK01000043.1:867995-887618 GCA_900184695.1 Betula pendula | reverse complement strand
TAAATAGATTGCAATCAGATCAATTTGCAATCAGGTTTGATTCCATATGATCTCTTTATTTGGAATAAGAAAATCAAACACCGTAATTATAATTATAAAATAATTATAATTATATGCGACACCGTAATTATAATTATGAAATAATTCATAATTATATGTGACATAAAGGGCCATAAATAGAATATCTAACAAAATATTCAAGCCCTACAACAGACAGAGTCTTGTAGGAGTCGCGTAACTATGGTCAGCTAATCGATGATACCAAAATACGACTTGGTAGTCTTTAGTCCTGAAGTGTGTCTCATATTCGGAGGAAAGCTAATAGCACTGCTCATTGTTGGCACAAGTTGCAATTTATTAGTTGCAATTTATTAGTTCCTAGATAATGTGTGTGGAGAGGTTCTTATCCTCCTTTTATTCAAAGCATTTTACTTACTTCTGATCAAAATTCTCTTTAATGATTTAATGGAAAGGTTGAAATTTCACTTCAAAAAAAAAAAAAAAACAAAGGACCTCGTGGATTTAAGGCTTCCTATCAAAAGAGCCTAAGAAGGGCCCGAGATAGCCTATATAAGGCCTATTACTACTACGGCCCAAGGCGTAGCCTATATAAGAGCTTAACGGCGCCCAATAAGGCCTACAGGACCCAAAAGAGCCTAAACATAAGAAGATCTCGTCCCTTCCTATGACTCGGTAGTCGGTACCCACTCTTCTTTTCTAAAAAGTTTTTTCCATATTTTCTTTATACTGACTTGACCGTCAGAATCTAACCCACCGACCACGAAAGCAGAATTCAATAAAGAGGGCACGCCTACGCCTTCTGTTCTTTTCTTAAAACGGTTTTACATGAGCTGCGGAGAAAACTTTTTCTCTGGTAAATAATTCACGTCATTGACGTACGTGAAATGTTGCAGAGAAGCAATGTCAAACTTTTCACATTCTACTAACTACTGTACGTTGCATATGAATTCACATAAGAGGTTCTGTCTACTGTTGCACATAAATTCATTCAAGTCTCTCACTTTTTCTTTTTCTTTTTTTCCTTAAAACGTTTGGACATTCCACGTGAATGTCGTGAGTATACCCGTGAGTTTCGGGTTTTGACTGGTTCGCTTTTTTGGTAAATGAATACTAGTACTACACACGCTTTTAGTTTTTCACACTTACTTTTACATATTTTTTAGATGATTTTTGAAAATTATTATTAAATTAAAATTCAATAAAAAAAGATGATTTTAAAATTAAGTAACCTTAGATATGTGTAAAAATAAATTATAAGATGAGACTACTTTTGCCTTCTCTTGCATTTTTAAGATGAGACTACTTTTGAGTTTCATAAGATGAGACTACTTTTGTCGGTTTAAGATAATTCAGTTTGGACTGTAGCGAATTAAAGGATTTTTAATGTTAGGGTTTCAATAGGCCTAAATTAATTAGGGGTTTTTATATATGCTTCGGCTTTAATTTACCAAAACTGATGGTTGGGTTATGTAAATAAATGTTAGAATCACACATTGGATCATTAAATTTTAGCAGTTTACAATCAATTTGAGGAGATTTAAAATTTAAGGTCATTTATGCATGGAAATTAGGAATTTGATCAGTTCTTGGCTCGTTTCAAATTGAGGGTTTCATTGTGTAACTATATAGCGGATCAAATTAATTACTTGCACGAATTTTTAGTTTAGGTTAGATGTGATTAATTTGAGAATACTCCTAAAATTGAAAGTTTAAACATGAAGTTGAGATATTTAATTAGTGAATTAACGCATTAGCGAATCTGACCTAGGGCATATTGGGCTCAAATTGGAGATTTATCAAGGAAAAATTAGGGATTTTGCGATTGATCTCAAATTCTTTTTTTTTTTTTGAAAAATATTATCAACTTTCATTAATCAAAAATGAAAAAATCTAGAGTTTTGTTAAAAACTCTAAGATAGCAGAGCATGACACTCTAAGGTTACAACATCAAAGATACACCTTGAAATTTCTTCCATCCAGACCCTATCTATGACATTAAAGGTCGCTTCTTTGGCCAACTCATGTGCAGTATAATTGGTAGCCTTCTTTGTATGACAAATCTGCCATCCTTGAAGCGCTTGGAGAACAGTCCGAATATCAGCTACAATATGACCATACCTGCTCCAGTTTTGTCCTGAGTCAAGAACTGCATTAACCACTTGGAGCGAATCACCCTCTAAAATAATCTTTGGAAGTCCCAAATCTCTGCTAAATTCAGCTGCATGTAAAGCCGCAATTGCTTCCGCCACTACGGGCTCCGGAGAAAATGCGACAGTGGTGCTTCGTGCCACAATCACCCTCCCCATTTGATCTCTGGCTATCACTCCAACCCCCATCTGTTGATTGGCTGAGTCTAGAGCTACATCCCAATTCACTTTGTAATTATCCTGGGATGGAGGGTGCCATTGTACCACTTCTAAGGTTACTTTTACTTTTACTTACTAAGGTAATTCATTGTACTTACCTTAGATAATAGAATTAATTCATCGAACACTGGTGTCCTGATTTGAAGGACGATGATTAGAATATGGCAAGGCCTAAGGATGGTGTTTAATGATGTTGGGAATGATGATAAAGTTTATTGCTCATAATAGACTATTTACTTATATGCATAAAAGTGTTTTTACAAATGTTATTGTTTTATGTAAAAGCTAACTTATTACTATGTTATATTCATACTTTTCTAAGTCGTTGTGATGGTTAATTGTTTTTGTTTGAAAAAAACAAAGTAACTTATAAAATGAATCGTTTTCACGTGTGGATTAACTTCTTATACTTTTTTTTTTAAATGGACTTTTTATGCTTTTTAAGGTAACTCATTAAATCTTATTAATCTTTTTTCAGATAATAGAATGGTTCAAGACCCTTCTAATTTGAGAATCTGGAGGTTCTTATGGTTCAAGCTCATAAGGACTAGCTTGGTGAGACGTCATTTGTGTTTGATGAATCAGAAATTAATTTATATTGAAGTTTAAACTTGTTTATTTTTTTGTTTTTGGAGACTTTTTTTGTGCTTTTAGATATTTGGAGTTGGATTGTAATTGTTATGTAGTTTTCTTAATTCATGGAGTATTGTTGCTAAGACATTTTGATTAGTTTGATGCTATGTGATGGTTATGTGGATATTGAGGACATTCAGGGGATGGAATTTGTGGCTATTAGTTGTTCTGGTTGTACTGCTTTATTTTTATTTGCAGGCTTTTAAAAATGTCCTTGTTTTAATCAAATATTTGGACCTGCAAAATTTCAACTACAAATTATACTTGAATTTTCAATCAAGAGTTACCACATAATGGGTTGGATACAATTTTAAACCAATGTATGTTCCATAATTGTCTTGTTTTATTGATGCCAAAATATGACTAATTTCTAACGAACTTCAGAACATTACAAAAATTTTGAATTCAAACCTAATCTTGGTCTCCATTTTTCACTTTATTCTGCCTTTGTATTTAATTTTTCATTTAATTATAAGTTACTTCACGTACTGCAATAGAAAGTAGAGTTTCAGTAAATATGTATTGCGCATAGAGTTTTGATACTTTTGTAGCGTCAAGTGATTTAGCTATATTTGCTGAGAAGGTCTGTAAAACGAATTGCTTGATTGAATATATTTTTATCATTCATAACAAAAAAAAAAAAAAAAACGATAACAATTATAATAGTCAAAAGCATTTTTAGAGGACAAAAGCTAGGACCGTAAAGACTAAGAAACAAATGAACATAGGTTCTACAAAAAAGGCATTGCTTTTGGCAAAGTCATTGTGAAACATGATATCTTATAATAATATTAAAAGATATTTCTAGAGGACAAAAGCTAGGACCGAAAGAATAAAGAGACAAATGAAACTAGCTTTTGGGAAAGTCATTAATTTGATCAACTTTCTCAGAGTCGATGTTAGGTAGATTAATGTGATGTTAGGTAGATTAATTAACCGGTGGAGACGCTGGCCCAAAAGGACAGGAAAATGAAAAGGAAAAGAGGAAAAAGATAAAAGAGAAAGAAAGGGCGAACCTGGCCCATACCCCGACAATTTTGGGCCCCGTGGTGTAAAATTATGGAATGAAGTGGGAAAAATATTGTCCAGCTTTTTCTTGTATTCAGTGGCACCAATTTTGAGAAAGAGTCCATTTCTTTATCCTCAGAGTGGCTTGAAACAACTAAATTAGCCACGGGATTTCCCGCCTCATAGCATTATTTGCATCCTTCACAATCGTTTAAGACAACATGGGGCTTCCCCCTTAAGTTCCGCAGTCTCTTGCTCATCAGCTTTTTTGCATCCCATACATCGTTTTGGTCTTTGCTTTGGTTCGGCACCTTATGGCAATTGGCGGAAATGAGACAGACCGGCTTCCTTGCTTGATTTCAAGGCCAAGATAGTAAATGACCCTTTCATGTTTTTGAGCTCGTGGATTGACACCACCCACTTTTGCCAGTGGCGTGGTGTTTACATGTGGTCGCAGCACCAGAGGGTCACGGAGTTTGCCCTGCCATCTCAGAAACTCGTGGGATCTATATCGCCTTACATTGGAAATTTTGAGCTTTCTAAGGTATCTATATCTCTACAACAATAGCTTCAGTCACGAAATCCCTCAAGAATAGGTCGATTGCATAGATTGCAGGCACTATCGTTGTCCAATAATTCACTGGTTGGCAGTATTCCTGCCAATTTATCCGGTTGCTCAAACCTCAGGTTTTTTCGTCTTGGTATTAACCAGTTGGTAGGAGAAATTCCTGTTGAGCTTGGCTCCTTGTCAAAGCTCCAATCATTTGGTGCAGGCCACAACAAATTAACAGGAAGGATCCCTCCACTTTTTGGGAACCTATCATCACTATTTGAACTTTATTTACCCTTAAATAATCTGGGTGGGAGTATCCCTGATGCTCTAGGCCAACTTATGAATCTTACGACTATTGCACTTGCTGCAAATCAGTTATCTGGTACCATCCCTCCATCAATCTTCAATCTCTCTTCTATTACAATACTTGATATGGGAGATAATCAAATTCAAGGGAGTCTTCCGTTGGAGTTGGGCATAACTCTTCCTATTCTCCAAGTCTTCTTCATTGAGACTAACCAATTTACTGGCTCCATTCCTCCTTCAATATCCAATGCCTCAAATCTGGAAAAACTTATTATTGGAGCGAACNTTACGACTATTGCACTTGCTGCAAATCAGTTATCTGGTACCATCCCTCCATCAATCTTCAATCTCTCTTCTATTACAATACTTGATATGGGAGATAATCAAATTCAAGGGAGTCTTCCGTTGGAGTTGGGCATAACTCTTCCTATTCTCCAAGTCTTCTTCATTGAGACTAACCAATTTACTGGCTCCATTCCTCCTTCAATATCCAATGCCTCAAATCTGGAAAAACTTATTATTGGAGCGAACAATTTTACTGGAAACGTGCCTTCTTTGGAGAAGCTGCATAGGCTTCAAACTTTGAGCACTACCTACAACCACCTAGGAAGTGGGGGAGCTGATGACTTGAGTTTTCTCTGCTCCTTGACCAATTCCACCAAGTTAGATATGTTGGCCATAAACGCTAACAACTTTGGTGGAGTCTTACCAGAATGCATCGGCAACTTCTCATCTACTCTTCGAACATTGGTAATAGGTGACAATAATATAGCTGGAAGGATTCCAAGTGGGATCGTGAATCTCGTCAACTTAGAGAGACTCGAGATGAGGAGTAACAGATTATCAGGTAACATTCCCCATGATATTGGAAGGCTTCAGAGACTACAGCTAATGAATTTATTAGGAAACAATCTCTCAGGCAACATCCCACACTCTCTTGGAAATCTGAGTATGTTACTCATACTAGCTTTAGCTGATAATGATCTTCACGGAAGCATACCTTCAAGTCTAGGAAAATGTCGATCTTTGAATTTTTTAGATCTTTCTATTAATAGTCTCAGTGGTACCATACCTCCACAGGTTATTGGTCTCTCATCCTTGTCAATCATTCTCGATTTGTCCCGAAACCGTTTCACGGGTCCCCTTCCCATGGAAGTCGGAAATCTGAAAAATCTGGGTTCATTGTATATGGAAGAAAACATGTTAACTGGTGAAATTCCAGGGAGTCTTGGCAGTTGTGTTATGATGGAGTCTCTAGGCATGCAGGGAAACTTCTTCCAAGGGACCATTCCATCAAGTTTTGGTTCTTTGAGAGGACTACGAGAATTAGACCTTTCTCGGAACAATTTGTCAGGAAAAATTTCAAGCTTTTTTGTGGGTTTCAACTCGTTGCAGTTTTTGAATCTATCTTACAACAATTTTGAGGGTTTGGTGCCAGTAGATGGCGTTTTCAAGAACTCAAGTGCAACTTCAGTAGTAGGGAACAGTCAGCTATGTGGGGGAATACTAGTGATGCATTTGCCTAAATGCAACTTTAGAGAGCACAAGAGAAAGAAACCGGCCTTAACCTTGAAATCAACAATATTTTTAGTTTGCGGGCTTCTAGGAGTAATTTCTATGCTGTCTTTTACATTTGTCTGTTTGCTACGAAGGAAAAGGAAAGAAACTACTACAAGTTCTTCAGAAAATTTGCTTCTGAATTTGTCTTACCAAAGTCTCCTAAAAGCCACAGATGGGTTCTCCTCTGCTAATTTGCTTGGCGTGGGTAGTTTTGGATCCGTGTATAAAGCAATCATCGATGAGGGCAGAATGACAGCTGCAGTCAAGGTGTTCAATCTTCTACATCGTGGAGCTTCAAAGAGCTTTCTTGCTGAGTGTGAGGCCCTAAGAAACATCAGGCATCGAAATCTTGTAAAGATACTTACAGTTTGTTCAGGTGTTGATTATAAGAGTAATGATTTCAAAGCTCTAGTTTATGAATTAATGGTCAATGGGAGCCTTGAGGATTGGTTGCATCTGACTGCTAAAGAAGATGAGGCGCACCTGGAGCAGAGGAATCTGAATCTCTACCAGAGATTGAATATCGCCATTGATGTTGCGAGCGCATTGGAATATCTTCATTATCATTGTGAAACACCAATCTTCCATTGTGACCTCAAGCCGAGCAATGTTCTTCTCGACGATGAAATGATTGGGCATGTCGGAGACTTTGGGTTAGCAAGATTCTCTCTGAAAACTAACCATAACTCTTCAACCAATTACCAATCGAGCTCTATTGGCGTAAGAGGAACTATTGGTTATACTCCTCCAGGTGAGTACACTCGTTATCATTCCTCAATTATAATCCTTGTTCTTTTAATAACGTTTCTAAGTTTGAAGAGGATAAGAGCATGTTTGGCCTCGCAATTTCGCATGGTAAAAGTGTGTTTTTAAATAAAATCGTGAAAAGTGTTTTGTTTAAAGAGTGTGTTTGAAAAAAATAGTAGTTCGAAAACATGAAAACATTCATAGATTCAAATGGCAAGCATCGATTGCGCGCATTTTTTTTAAAAAAATAAATAAATAAATAAATGCACGATTTTAAAAGCTAAATTACAATTTTAAAGGTCAAATCGTGATTTTACCAAAACGCTTAAGTGCATTTTTTAAAGTTGTGTTTTTATTAACTTAATTTTTAAATCGCTACGTTTTTAAACCACACGTTTTGAAACGATTAAACCAAATGGACACCAACATAGTTTTATTATGCATTTCTTGGTAAACATGCAGTATCAGTACAATTTTATTTTCATGTCTGGTTTCCTCACATAGAGAGTATCATAGCATAATTCATTTCTTAGCATATACACTTTAATTATATTGTCATATTACAATTAATCGTATGTATATGTTAAATTGCAGAGTATGGTATGGGGAATGAGGTGTCCTCCTATGGTGATATATATAGTTATGGAATCCTCATATTAGAAATGTTTACTGGAAAAAGACCCACAGATGATATGTTTCAAGGCACTCTAAATTTACATTCGTTTGTTCAAGAAGCGTTGCCTGAACGAGTGGTCGAGATTGCAGATCCAATTCTTTTTCAGGAAAGAGAAGAAGAAACAACCACAAACAATGCTCATAATAATTACAACAGCACTAGAAGAAGCAAAATTCAGGAGTGCTTGATTTTGATGTTTGAGATTGGAGTTGCTTGTTCTGTTGATCAGCCAGGAGAACGGATGAGCATCAAAGATGTGACAACTAAACTTCTTCTGATCAAGAAAAAGCTTCTTGAAACTAGAAGACATGGAGGCGGCCAAACTACCAGTAGACCATAACGTCAGTAGGTAATATTGGTAGCTTAGTAGCTTTGTTAAGCTAATTGCATTTTGCATTTTGCCTTTTGCCTTCTATTTGCTTATTTCAATTTTGATGTCCAACAGTACCATTTGCTGATGATTATAAACTCATTTCATTTTGCCTTCTGTTTCTTTTTGAATTTTGAGGCTAGAGAATGAAAGCATTCGGCTCTCTAACACGTTGTTCGGTCTACTCTAACACGTTGCTTATAAAATAATTACCTTTTAGGATCGATTGTAATCAAGTTTGAAGGTAATTAAATCGAAATGATTTGATCGATATCATGCTTATTTTTATCTTCATTTGTATCAATTATCGTATAAATCAGAGTATTTTGTATTGTAAACATAAAAAGAATAAGTTGGGTACTGATCATGACTGCTCAAGTACCACATGGCGCGGCTGCCTCATATTACTAGGTAGTCTTAATATTATTTGTATTGACAAAAAAAAAAAGTGATAATCAATTTAAAGCTTCTTTAAAATTTTTTATAACTCTTAATTTCATTTGATAACTAAGCAATGCCATCAAGTCTAAAAGGAGAAGTGTGAAGCTTATTTTGTTAGATTATTAATTAACCGGTGGAGACGCTGGCTCAAAAGGAGGGATAAATAAATAGGAAAAGAGGAAAAAGATAAAAGAGAAAAGGAAAAGATAAGGAGAGAAAAATAAAAAGGAAAAGAGGAAAAAGATAAAAGATAAAAAGTAAAAGATAAGGAGAGAAAAATGAAAAGGAAAAGAGGAAAAAGATAAAAGATAAAAAGTAAAAGATAAGGAGAGAAAAACGAAAAGGAAAAGAGGAAAAAGATAAAACAGAAAAAGGAAAAGATAAAAGAGAAAGAAAGGGTGGAATTACCTGGCCCATACCCAGACAATTTTGGACCCGTGATGTAAATTATCAATCAGTCCGAAAATCATTGTCCAGCATTTTCTATGTATTCAGTGGCACAATTTTAAGAAGAGTCCATTTCATTTTGGGCATCCTTTACAATCGTTTAAACCAAGCATGGGGCTTCATGGTAAGTTAAATATTCAACTTAAGTTTAAATTATTTTAACAATACATTGGAAGGGTTTATTTAGTGTTAAATGTAAATTATTTTCAACTCCTCCTCCTAGTTTTGTCGCTGGTATATTTCAATTAAATATTCACACAAATCCTTTACAATCGTTAAGTTAAACCAAGCATGGGGCTTCCCCCCTTAAGTTCTGCAGTCGATCTCTTGCTCAGCTTTTTGCATCCTTACAATCATTTTGGTCTTTGCTTTGGTTCGACCACCTATGCCATTAGCGGGAATGAAACAGACCGGCTATCCTCGCTGGAATTTAAGGCCAAACATGACCCTTTCATGGCTTTGAGCTCATGAAACGACACAATCAATTTTTGCCAGTAGCGTTGGACAATAGAATTAAACATGAAGCATTACTCTTAATTTTAACAATCCCTGATCACATGTTAACATGTGTCAAAAGTTTAAAAGAGTTTGAAAATAATTGAAAGTCTAGTGAAAAGAGAGAAAAAAAACGCGAACTTTGGTTTATACACTAGGTGAGAAGAAGGGGCAGATGAGAAAGTGCTAAAGACGTGATTAATAAGGCAGCTGCAAATTGCAATTGAAACACCGGCAACGAATGGGGGACCAAAACAAATGAAGAAAAAAAAAGGGGGGAAAAGTTTGTCCGCTGTGCGTCTGTGAAGGGTCTACCAGCTAGAAATGTGAAAACAGAAAACCAGAGAACGGAGAAAAGATTGATTAATTAGGGTCAACCAAAAAGACAAAACAAAAAAGGAGGATTGATTCTAAAGAAAGAGGAGATTGATTAAAGGAAGAAGAATAGCTGTGCGAATTGAAAGAAAGCTAATTGTATGCACTGTACGTGGGGATCAACGTGCATGGAACCCGTTACTTTCTTCTAAATTTCTTCCAATGTACTGTTACGATTTTCATGAATAATGGCCCCCCTTCTACTTATTTGCTGATTTGATTTTTTTTTTTTTTTTCTCTCTCTGGCTTGCGAATAGGTTGCTTGGACGGCTAGGAGATCTTTAGCATTTGAAGCTTACCGTATTTTTAATCATTTTTAATTCATCTAGATCTTTTAATTTTGTTCCATGTGAATCAAATCTTAACTCTGCCACGGTACACAACAATGATACGATCAAATAAATTGGCAACAATGATACTGCACAATTTATGCTGAAAATTTTCAAAAGATTTTTAGTTTATATCTTTTATTCATATCATCAGAAATTGTTAAATTATCACTTATTTCAAAAGCTTAAGCTGATAGAAAGAGATAAATTTAATCATTTAATCAATACTTTAACACTCTCCCTCACGTATGGGTTCAAACTTTCTTTTAATAGGCATTACAAGAAAATTGATGAGATTATTTTCTGCTATTTTCTGTATTGCCCCTTTTTTTTTTTAGTTCACATGTTAGAATAAAGAAAGGCTTGGTGCAAGGGTGACGCAGCACGGAAAAGGATTTTTCCAAAAAAACAGAAAATAAAGATAGATTTCATGTTGAACAAAGTCTTACCGGTCAACAATAGAATTTGGTAGAGTCTCAGCACCAAAAGAAAGATGAATCGCACCTCACAAAGAAAGGTCTCATCTTAAACAATAGTATTTCACTCAAAAATATAATTTTTCATTGATTTCTAAACTGTTACAAAAGAACACTTAAATAGACTGACAAAAACTGTAACCCTAATTTGACTAACTTTGGGCCAAGCTCATTATTGAATTACAAAGTAACTTAAAATATAAAATAAAACTGATAACATAAATAAGGACCCGATTATTTATTTTGCCTCATACATCAAAGGGAGTATCCGTTACAAAGGTTTTATAAGTGTGAGCTTCTTGTAAATAGAATTCTTCTAGAGTGGATGACTTTCCTAAGTTTAACCGCTCCCCTAGAGTGATTTTACCTCTGAAAAATTCTTCAAAAGATTTCTACTTTCTCTTCAAATTTTGTGTCAATTGATTTATTGTTTTCATTATATTTTGTGTCAATTGATAAGCCTGAACCTGTTTTTTGTTAAAAAAATAAGAAAAAATATTTTTTTTTAACAAAAAACAGGTTCAGGCTTATTTCATCCCCATTTCATAACTTTAGAAAAAAATAAAATGAGAATTGGATAAATTTTAAGCCTGTTTTTTAATAGAAAAATGCATTTTTCTTAATTTTTTATTTTTTATTTTTAAATGGGAAATGGACGCTGGGCGGACGCCTAGCACGACTTGATTGATACATATATGTGTGGTTAATTTATTTTTTGTTTAGCATGATTTCTCTGCAAAGCACTTATTCAACCCCCCTATAAACAATCTGCTATTACATGACCTTAATTTCTCCACAGGAAGAGAAATTAAAAGTGCTGAATATGGATCGAAGACGTGGAAATGACTTTCCAGCATTAAAAGTGTGGCGTAGAGTTTACGTGGTTCAAATAAAGTTTAGCGTGCATCCCTCGACTATGAATTATTGGACATCGGCGAGGGATGCATGACTTTTACCAAACAAGTCCTCCACTATAAAGTAATAAAAAAAAAAAAAAAACAAAAAAGTCCTCCGCTATAAAGTTTATTCTCATCAAAATTGTAATTGATTAATTATCCACTCACTAAGTCTTTCTTTATATTTTTTGGTCTCCCAACAAGTCTTTCTTTTTCTTAGCACCCAAGTCTTTCTTAATACTTGGTTAAATTTATTTTTAATTTAGCATAATTTCTGTAAAATACTTATTACTCCGTCTAGATGTTGTGTGTGGTCAATTGAGATTTTTCCCCGCAAAGACATAAAAAAAAAAAATGTATTATTAATACAAAATATTGATTTGATTTCTTTGAATACTTTTAGTCATATTATGTATCTTTCTTTAAAATATTTAATAAAATACCTTTTTTGGTTATTTAATCCACGTACCGGACTTTTTTACTTAAGCCGTCAAGTCCTCGATCTTCTACTGAAAACGGTTCGTAGATAATTTGTGAAATGAAGGTGTGTTTAACAAAGGGTTGACGTCAGAGAATTTTTAAGTTTTGATGCGATATAAAGTAGAAAGACTATTGTAAATTTTTTTGTATAAAAAAGTGAAAATTTTTTGTTTGTTAATAAATTTTTTATTTGAATAGTAATAAAAAATGTTTGATGTGATATAAAAAATTAAAAAAAAAAATTATTAAAAATGATTAAAAAAATATAAAAAATTAAAATATTTTGATATGATTTTTTTTTTAGATTTTAAAAATCTAAATTAAAACCGGCCCTTTGTCAAACGTAGCGGAGGGGTTTTTGTTGACCTTACTTGACGTCGATCTGATGCCTTTGTAAGTTGACTAAAGACTTCCTCCTTTTTCACTGATCACAATGACAAACTTCCTCAGAGTCCCATTAGAGGGGTGAGACAACTGACAGACTGACGTGGTTAAAATTGAGAGAAAAATGGTCCCAAAAAAAAAAAAGAGAAAAAGAAAAAGAAAAAGCCGTTCAAATGGCGTCCTTTAAAAAAAAAAAAGAAAAAAAAAGAAGTAAATGGCATCCTTTTCATTCAAACAAGTAGGGTAGTAGGATAGTCTATGCGTTGAATATATAAGGAGTGCGTTTAGCTCCACATTTTTTTGCAAGTTAAATATGCGTTTTTAAATAAAATTGTTATAAGTATTTTATTTGAAAATGTTACGATGTTAAGCGTTATAAATGACTTAAGTATAATTTTAACTATGTGTATATAAATTTTTGGACATTATCTCTTTACAAATCAAGTTTTAAGGGTAAGTTTTACTTTAGGTTTGTATAATTTTGAAATCAAAGCTAGGTTTCGCGTCACAAATTCAAGTTACGGAGAGAACGACCTATGTAACAGAGTGGGCCGCGTATATGTCGGATTCGGAAGCGTAGTGGTATGTTACGATTCTAAGTGGTCTACATGGCTTAAGTGCAATCTTAATTATGTGTATATAAACTTTTGGACAATAAATTCTTAAAAACCTTCCCCTTACAAGCCAATTTTTAATGGCGAGTTTTATCTAAGTACAATCTTACAAGTCGATTTTCAAGGGTAATTTCTATCTATATGTAATCTTAATCATGTGTATTTAAGCTTTTGGACATCCTTTCTTTACAAGCTAATTTTCAAGGATAAATTCTAAAGTTTGCATTAGAAAACATTAAAAAAAAGAAAAAAAAGAAGTTTTTAAACCCCAAGCAAGGGTGCATTTGCTTAACTGCGCTATTTTTTTAAACTACACGCTAAACCAAACAAACACTAGGTCAGGTAAGACAATTTTTGCTATTTTTTATTTTTTTTAGTAGGGATATTTTTGAGTTTGCATAAGTTTATGAAATTAATAGTGGTTTTTGTTGAACCTTGCGTGATGTCGACTTGATGACACCGTGATCACCTTCGGAACTTACTAGATTAATTAATTGCACCTGGAGAGGGGCCTGTTAGAACATAAAATTAAGGAAAAAATGTAAAATTGGTCCCTGTGGTTAGTCTAAATTACATATCACTCCCTGTGGTATAAGAAAAAACTCAGAGGTCCCTGTGGTTGGCTAAAATAACAAATCACTCCCTGTGGCAAATTTCTGTAAGTCATTTTAACAGAAATTGTTAGTCTATAACGTCAAACCAATAGAGTAGCGCGCTATTGTTAAAATAATTGACATGGCAAACTAATGGTTTCTGTTAAAATAATTGACGGAAATTTGCTTCAGTGATTGATTTGTTATTTTGGCCAATCACAGGGACCTTTAAGTTTTTTCTTATACCATAGGAAGTGATTTGTAATTTAGGCCAACCACAAGGATTAATTTTGCATTTTTCCCTAAAATTAAAACCGTATCAGAATATGCAACAGAGAAATTATGTATATTTCACCCATATTTGCATGCTTAAGCGTAATATAAAATTCTAGCAACAAAAATTCTGATGAAAATTTTATGAGAGAGATCTTTCTTCCAACCCATGCCCAATAATATCTTATTGATGGAATGCGTAGACTCCTTATTTATGATCCATGAACCAGGCCAAAGACCTTCCATTTGAATTTTAGCTAATTTATTCCTCTGATCAAAGAATAAAAATTTAATTAAAATGAAAATTTCACAATCAATTTCTTATATTAAAATAAATTAGGAACACCCGAATTTATGTCTAATTCAACAATAGATGACATGTGGACCATACCTTAATTATTAGCTAATTTCTTAAGGGGCCTACCTGAGATGCCTTGGTAATTTGGCCAAAGACTTCCTCCTTTTTCACTGCTCACGAGGGCAAACTTCCTCTCATCAGTCCCCTTTAATTAGAAGGGCAAGAGTTCTGTTGTCCAACCAACCATTAGCTTCAGAGTTTTCCCAACTCTATGGGGATTCTCACCTCTGAGTTCAGTTGTCTATTGGTCGGCCTTTTGCATCCTAGCAGTTGTTTCTGTCTTGTGCTTTGGTTCGGTCACCTATGCCATTGGTGGGAATGAGACAGACCGACTAGCCTTGCTTGAATTCAAGGTCAAAATAGTCGATGACCCTTTCATGGTTTTGAGCTCATGGAATGACACCACCCACTTCTGTAAGTGGCAAGGTGTTATATAATGACAAAAACGAAATTTAGAATCTCCAAAAAACTAGAAAATAGCATAATAAAAAATAAATTAATTACACAAGACACCAAGATTTAAGTGGTTTGACTTAACAAGCCCTACATCTACTGGCGGAGACGATCGGGAAGAAATTCATTATCAAAAGATGTACTAGTACAAAGAGTAGTGTAGAAAAAAAAACCATTTAAAACCTAAAGTCCGAATACATCTAAATTCTTAGTCTCATGCAAAAGAAAATTAATAACAAAAGAGAAAAATCTTCTCAAAATTCTCTAAGCCGCAAGCGGCACTACAAACGTGAGATGACTAATAAAAGAGCTGCTACAGTTCTTTTTCCTACTATCGCACTAAAGTCTCGTTGTAGTCATGTTCTTTTTATAATGTAAAATAGTCGGTCAATAAAAGTCAAATTCCAAATTGTATAGGAGAAAGAAGTTGGCTAACACAAAAAACAATCCAAGGGAGAAAGGTTTAGTGTTGGGCCCCACAATAGATTTGTGAAATACAAGCCATTCACGACAAATTTCCACTTTGACTTGAATTTCATCAAGTCTCCAATGCAAATCTCCTCACGACGTCTCCTCTAAAACCTTTAAGGGTAATCACAAACTACAAACACTAATTAAACCAAGTAATGCTTGAACTTGCAAACCGAAGGTGATTTAGTCAACATATCTATTGAATTTTTCGCCTTGGCAATTTTCTTCAATGTAATATCACCCTGTGTCACAACCTCTTGAAGAAAATGATATCTTACATTAATGTGCTTGGTCCTCTCATGATACATTTGATTTTTGGTAAAAATGTATTGCGCTTTGACAATCATAAACTACAACAGTCTCATTCTACTGTAAACCCAAATTACTAACCAAACCTTCTAGCCAAATTGCCTTTTTCCATTGTCTCTACCGCTGCCATATACCCTGTCTCTGTAGTGGACAAAGCAACTGTTGACTGTAATATCACTTTCCAACTAATGACACACCTTGAGATAGTGAAAACATAACCCGTCTGAAATATTCTTTTATCCATATCACAAGCATAATCTGAATCGACGTACTCAATGACACTAGAACCGATACTACTGCCTCTGTCAAAAAACTAAACCAACATCTGTAGTGTCCTATAAATAACAGAGTATCTATTTCATTGACTGCCAGTGAACCTTGCCAGTATTGGCCATATAACGACTAACAACAATGACTGCCTATGAAATATTTGGACGAGTGCATACCATAGCATACATGATGCTCCCAACTGCACTAGAGTAAGGAACACGTGACATGAACCACTCTTCCTCTTCACTTTGCAGTGCTAATACTGCTGAGCAGTTGAAATGTGCGTCATACGAAGTACTCACTAACCTAAAGATTTTCTTTGCACCACCTAAATCCTTCATTTCAAACTTATCACTCAAAAGAAATTTCAATCTCTTAACCTCAAACATGCTTTTAGCAGCAATAAGCATCTCATCCACATAGAGCAACAAATAATCAAAAAAACCATATGACAATTGCCTGTAATACATAAAGTGCTTGTAACATTATCGCGGAGATTGTTTCAAGCCATACAACGATCTCCTCAACCTGACAGTCTTAACACTATTTGACAATTTCACCAAATCTCATGTTTGGTTCTTATGAAGAAATTCAATCTCTCTATTTATGGCAACAACCCAATAGGTAAACTCACTATTTGTGACAGCTTCTGAAAGAGCGGAAGGCTCCTGAACTATTGTGTCTCTGCTATAGTAAATGCATACGCTACAAAATCTGCATAGCCATATCTCTGAAGTGACCTAATCTCCATCCTCTGTCTTCCAGTCACAATGCTGGTCTCTTGCTCTTCTTGTGGATCACCATCATCAGAACTAGAATCATGGTCATTTGTAACGCGCTGATCTTGAGTCCGTCTAGAACCCTTTGTGAAGCTTGAACCTAAAGCTCCACCTACATGCTATGACCCAACCACAATTGCCATTACCGGATAGTGTCTGACTCTAAATTATCTGAAGAAGACACAACATCCGAACCTATCACCGTACTGTTCTGAAGAAAGTAGAGGCCATCAACCTTGTTATCTTCCATCACAACCAATGAGCCATTACTAACCCTGATGAATCCACTTTCACCAGAATACTTGTATCCAAGTGAGTCGAAAATGCCCAAAGAAATAAGATTTTTCTTCAAATATGATATATGTCGAACATTCTTCAAAGTCCAAACAATTTCATCATGCACCCTTATTCTGATTGTACCGATACCAACAATCTTGCAGCAAACATCGTTTTCCATTATTATTGTACCACCATTAAATAACTCATAAGTAGTAAAACAATCCATTTTAGGAGACATATGAAATGTATAGGCAATATCAATGATCCACATGTCATTAAAACGACCATCAAAGGTGTTGTGCATGCGTGGGGATCAACGTGTGGTACCGATTACTTCTAAATTTCTTCCAATTAGGTTTTTAGTATGGACCTATTTCGGTGATCTAACTTTTTAAATACCTAAGTGTTTTGGTGTAAAAGTTAGGATTTGAAATTACAAGTTTTTGAACTGGCGATAGCAAGCACCGTTCCACCGAGATGCGTTCTAGAGGAATTCCAAAGCTTACATGAGAGCACCGTCAGTTGAGCATCTTAGCGCGATGCGTGACAAAGGACTTTTAGAATCCTACCCGAGAGTTTCGTCAGCTGGACCGTCAGCAGGGCATTCTGACGCTTTTTGTAAAGAAGCTGAAAATACTGAAGGAACGGGCCTAGAGACGTCTTTTTTTTTTTTAGATGAATGGAGTTTTCATTAAGAAAAAACACCCTTGCTACAAAACACTCTAGCATAAGATCGAAAAACTGGACCTGCAGCTGCAAAAACGGCAAACGTACACCAAACTAACAAACTCTGATAATGGCGTCCTGACGAGACACTAAAGCATCTTGACGCCGCTCGAGAACCTGCAATGTGCTGTTACGATTTTTTCATGAATAATGGCTTCCCTTGTTAGTTATTTGCTGGTTTGATTTCTTTCTAACTTGTGAATAGGTTGCTTGGACGGCTAGGAGATGTTTAGCATTTGAAGCTCAAGGCATACGTACTTGAGCTGCATGGAGTTTCTATTAGACGTGAAACGTGCAGAGGAACATGTCAAGGCCAATGGTATATGGGATGCACATCATCCTTGGTTGAACCTGTTCGTATCAATTAAGGTACGTAAGGCATCGCTGATTTTGACAGCGTTGTGTTCAAGAATATCCTAAAGGCAGCGGTTGGTGTCCATACATTATATATATGAATAATATTCAAGAACCAAACTATCATGCCGTAATTTTAAAATATAAATATTCGTCAAAGATGATCGAATAAATTAATGTTAGGAGTTAAAAAAAAAAATTAACAACATATATATATATATATATATATCTGTGTGTGTGTGATCGTTTAAATGAAAATTAAATAATTTTGAATTGTTTATTTATTTTGTTAGTTATAGTCTATAATTTTTTAATCAATTTAATTTAATTCTATCTTTTAATTTTGTTCCATGTGAATCAAAACCCTAACTCTACCACTGTACACAACAATGATATGATCAAATAAATTGGCAACAATTATATTGCCCAATTTATACTAAATTTTTTTGAAGGATTTCTAGTTTATTTTTTATTTCATATATCAAAAATAATCTAAAGGTTCTTTTAGCTTATACCTTTATGGAGAGACAAAGAGAGTGAAGCAAAGAAAAAAGTGCTAGGGAAGGTGATATGATGACTGATCTAAGAGAGCTTCCTTTTTATCCATTTTTTTATTATTATTTATTTATTTTTTTTAGGTGATCCACCACAAAAAACTCTAATCTTGGTCCTACATTATTGACAACTTAATCTGTCTATTTTTAGCTATTTCTTTTATAGGTTGGGGGTGTGCAGTTGAAGTGCCTACATACAAGCCAATCTTTTTTTATTAACTAGGAATATAATTTCAAATTTATATCTCTATTTTTTTAAAAGCTTTAGCATTTTAGTTTAAAAGGCAAAGGCAAACGCCACTCCGATAATTAAATTTCATGCAACAATTTTAAAATATAAAAACTCTTTGAGGAAAAATGAATAAATAAACATGAGGAATTAAAATTCTAACTCCATCATTGGCGCACTCAACTTCAATCAAGTACACTTGAATTTCAAATAGGTTTTTTTTTTTGGATTTCAAATAGATTGCTTACTAGATTCTTTGGGTTTTCATATACATGTTAAAAAATATTTTGGTTTTATGATCTTTATATTGTTTAAATATTTTTAATTGAACTTAAACAAGAAAAAAACAACAGCTACATATAATAGCTAAAAAATAA
Source organism: Betula pendula (assembly GCA_900184695.1). NCBI lineage: Eukaryota > Viridiplantae > Streptophyta > Magnoliopsida > Fagales > Betulaceae > Betula > Betula pendula. Next base: position 868,416 of record FXXK01000043.1, on the reverse strand, counting down.
CTATTTGAATGCTCTTAGGTGTTGACCAATTTGCATGAAATGATGGGCTTTGTTGAACCTTACTTGATGTCGTTTTGATGCATTAATGTGATCACTTTCTCAACTTGCTAGAATCAATTGTGTCTGCCCTGCCCAATAAAAAAAAAACTCATTGCACCTAAAAGTGGAGAGAATTAATAATTGTACCTTAAAGTGGAGAGGGGCCGATCTGAGTTGCCTTCATAATTTGATTCAAGACTACCACCATTTTCACTGCTCACTAGGGTAGACTTTCTCTCAGCCCCATGGAAAGGGCAAGACTTGTAGATATAAAATATTATATCCCATAAAATTGAATAGTTGTTATAAAATATTTATACCCACTAACACAGTGGCGGACAAAAATCTTGAATTTGTTTTTTTTTTTTAAACAACGACCGAT
>FXXK01000043.1:842382-867895 GCA_900184695.1 Betula pendula | reverse complement strand
TCAAGGGTTGGTTAGTACTGTCATAAAATATTTGTGAAGAATAATGTTAGAAACCATCTTTTAATCTTATTTTTATTTTCTTAAAGTTGATGTGACTTTTAAAATCATCATTGGATTTAGAATGGATCACTATTGAATTAATAGTGATTTTAAACAACTGATTCAAGGGTTGGTTAGTACTGTCATAAAATATTTGTGAAGAATAATGTTAGAAACCATCTTTTAATCTTATTTTTATTTTCTTAAAGTTGATGTGACTTTTAAAATCATCATTGGATTTAGAATGGATCACTATTGAATTAATAGTGATTTTAAAAGACACATCAACTTTGGAAGAATAAAAAGATTGTCCATTGCATTACTCATTTAGGGGATAAAAAAGTAGTTTCTAATATTACTCTTTACATATAGAGAAATACTAAATACTACACCCCATCCCACTAGACTGATGTGACATTGATCATGAATTTATTTTTAACAATGGTTGATCTAGTCCTTGGATTTATTTTTACCACATTAGTCTAACAAAATAGATGTGAGATTAGAGTATAATATGTAGCATTACTCTTTTATATACTTTGCAGAGAATGAGATATTTGTGTCATATATTGGTAATTTCTGTATCTTATTATCTTATTGTTTTAAAAATTTTATTAAAATTATATCTTATTATTTATTAAATGTATTGAGATGACATAAGAACGTTATGTTATTTATGGTGAACTTAGTTATATTATTGTAAAATAATAATAATAATAATAATAATAATAATAATTTTTTATCTTAACCAAAAAATCACTACTCCAAACTGTAGTCCATTTCTTTCTATAAATTTGTTTCTGCTTGAGTGGCTGAAACAACAAAATTAGCCCTCGACATTAGTTTTCCCAACTCTATGAATTCAGTACTCACTTTGTCGGCTTTTTGCATCCTTGCAGTTGTTTCTGTCTTGTGCTTTGGTTCGGTCACCTATGTCGTTGGTGGGAATGAGACAGACCGACTAGCCTTGCTTGAATTCAAGGCCAAAGTAGTCGACGACCCTTTCATGATTTTGAGCTCATGGAATGACACCACCCACTTTTGCCAATGGCATGGCGTTACATGTGGTCGCCGCCACCAGAGGGTCACGGAGTTGCGCCTGCCATCTCAGAAGCTCATGGGATCTATATCGCCTTTCATTGGAAATTTGAGCTTTCTAAGATTTTTATATCTCCCAAACAATAGCTTCAGTCACGAAATCCCTCAAGAAATAGGCTGTTTGCATAGATTGCAGGTACTAGAGTTGTTCAATAATTCATTTGGTGGGAGAATTCCTGCCAATGTATCCGGTTGCTCTAACCTCAGGATTATCAGTCTTGGTAAGAACCAGGTGGTTGGGAAAATTCCTGTTGAGCTTGGCTCCTTGTCAAAGCTCCAAATATTTTTTGCAGGCCACAACAAACTAACTGGAAGCATCCCTCCATCTCTTGGGAACTTATCATCACTCGAAAAACTTTCGATGCCCTCCAATAACTTGGGTGGGAGTATCCCCGATGCTTTGGGCCAACTAAAGAATCTTACAGTTATTGCACTTGGTTTAAATCAGTTTTCTGGTACCATCCCTCCATCAATCTTTAATCTCTCTTCTATTACAAATTTTGATGTGGGAGTTAATCAAATCCAAGGAAATCTTCCCTTGGAGTTTGGCATAACTCTTCCTAATCTCCGAAACCTTGCCATTGCCTTGAACCAATTTACTGGTTCCATTCCTCCTTCAATATCCAATGCCTCAAATTTGGAAAGAATTCAAGTTGTATTGAACGAATTTAGTGGAAACATGCCTTCTTTGGAGAAGTTGCATAGGCTTCAATGGTTGAGCACTACCTACAACCGGCTAGGAAGTGGGGGAGCTGATGACTTGAGTTTTCTCTGCTCTTTGACCAATGCCACCAGCTTAGAGCTATTGGCTATAAACGTTAACAATTTTGGTGGAGTCTTACCTGAATGCATCAGTAACTTCTCATCTACTCTTCGAGTATTGTTAATAGATAACAACAATATAGCTGGAAGGATACCAAGAGGGATTGTGAATCTCGTCAACTTGGAGAAACTCCACATGTGGAGTAACCAATTGTCAGGTAGTATTCCTACTGATATTGGAAAGCTTCGGAGATTACAGGAAATGTTTCTACTAGGAAACAATCTCTCAGGTACTATCCCATACTCTCTTGGAAATCTAACTCTCTTAATCAAACTTGTTTTAATGGATAATAATCTTCAAGGAAGCATCCCTTCAAGTCTAAGGAACTGCCAATTTTTGCTCTTATTAGATCTTTCTAATAACAATCTCAGTGGTGTCGTACCCCCACAGGTCGTTGGTCTCTCATCCTTATCAATCTCTCTTAATTTGTCCAGAAACCGTTTCACTGGTCCACTTCCCATGGAAGTTGGAAATATGAAAAATCTAGGTACACTAGATATGTCAAAAAACATGTTATATGGTGAAATTCCAAGGAGTCTTGGCAGTTGTATTAGGCTAGAGTTTCTAAACCTGCAAGAAAACTTATTTCAAGGGACCATTCCATCAAGTTTTAGTTCTTTGAGAGGACTTCAAGAGTTAGATCTTTCTCGGAACAATTTGTCAGGCAAAATTCCAGAATTTTTTGTGGGTTTCAACTCATTGGATCTTTTGAATCTGTCTTACAACAATTTTGAGGGTTTAGTCCCAACAAATGGCATTTTCAAGAACTCAAGTGCAATTTCAGTTGTGGGAAACAATCAACTATGCGGGGGAATACCTGAGATGCAGTTGCCTAAATGCAATTTCAGAGAGTCTACGAAGGCGAAATTGACCTTAACCATGAAAATAATTATCTCCATAGTCTGCGGGCTTCTAGGAGTTATTTTTATGCTTTCTTTTCTCTTTCTCTGTTGGTTAAGAAAGAAAAGAAAAGAATCCATTTCAAGTTCTTCAGGAAATTTACTTTTGAGTTTGTCTTACCAAAGTCTGTTAAGAGCCACTGATGAGTTCTCCTCCACTAATTTGCTTGGTGTGGGTAGTTTTGGATCTGTGTATAAAGGAATCATTGATGATGGCAGAACGACAATCGCTGTCAAGGTGCTCAACCTTTTGCGCCATGGAGCTTTCAAGAGCTTTCTGGCTGAGTGTGAGGCACTGAGAAACATCAGGCATCGGAATCTTGTTAAGGTACTTACAGTTTGTTCAGGTGTTGATTATCACGGTAATGATTTCAAAGCTCTAGTTTATGAATTCATGGTTAATGGGAGCCTTGAGGATTGGTTGCATTCGAGTGTTAACGAAGATGAGGCGCACCAAGAGCGAAGGAACCTGAATGTTTTTCAAAGATTGAATATCGCCATTGATATTGTGAGTGCATTGGAATATCTCCATCATCATTGCCATGCACGAATCCTCCACTGTGACCTGAAGCCAAGCAATGTTCTTCTCGACGATGAAATGGTTGGACATGTCGGAGACTTTGGGTTAGCAAGATTCTCTCCTGAAGCTAATCATAACTCCTCGACCAACCAGTCAAGCTCTATTGGCATAAGAGGAAGCATTGGTTATACTGCACCCGGTGAATACATCTTTATCATTCCCCAATTATATTCATTTTTCTTTTAACAACATTCTTGAGTTTGAAAAGGATAACAAATTTTTATTCTGCACTTTGTTCATAAACATTCAATTTAATTTTCTGATTTATTCACATAGACAGTATGATAGCAAACTTCATTTCTTGGAATATACGGCTTTATTTTTCTTTGAAACTATGATCACATTACAATTTGTGGTATGTTGAATTGCAGAGTATGGTATGGGAAATGAGATGTCCTCCTATGGTGACGTGTATAGTTATGGAATTCTCTTGTTAGAAATGTTTACTGGGAAAAGACCCACAGATGACATGTTTCAAGGCACTCTGAATCTACATTTCTTTGTCCAAGAAGCTTTGCATGAACGAGTGATATTTGAGATCGCGGATCCCTTTCTTTTTCAGGGAAAAGAAGAAGACATAGCCATGAATGATTTTCATAATAACTGCAACACTAGAAGAGACAAAATCCAGGAGTGCTTAGTTTTGATTTTTGGGGTTGGAATTGCTTGTTCTGTTGAACAGCCAGAAAAACGGATGGACATCAAAGACGTTGCAATTGAGCTTAATTTGATCAGGAAAAAGCTTCTTGAAATTGGAACACATGGAGATAGCCGATCGAACTAAAAGTAGACCGTATTATTAGCAGGTGATATTGGTGACAGTTAAAGTTTGATGTAGCTCTTAAAAGTTTCAAGTGATGTCAATAAAAAGCTTATTGTATTTTTCCCTTCTGTTTACTTTTTCAGTTTCTTGAACTGATTTTATTTCTTCATTTTGGTTAGCATTGACGATTTTAAACAAAATTGTAAAAAGTGTCCTATTTGTGAGTCTGATTTTTTAAAGAAATGGCGGGACTCGCTAATGCCAAACCTAAAATCTACTCGCTGCAAATTGCAATACCGAGAAAAGAAGTACAAGCGAACCCATATCTAAATTCTTTAAACAAAATGACAGAGGATATATTAGTCAAGAATTTCCGGGACGATGTTTTCACTCAAACGCATCTTCTAGATCCAATCATTAAAATCCAAATTTTTTTAATCAAATGGTTAAATACAATTTTTGATACCGATAGTACGTTTGCTATTTTATGAAATAGTTACATAAATTTTCTCTCTTTTTTTTTTTTAGTATTTTTTTTTTTGGTAGGTACATGGCATTAATAGGAAAGGGTTACAAAAAAACAAAAAATTAAAGAGAGATGAGTCCCCAACAACAAACATAAATTAAAGAAATAGTGCCAAAGCTGGAAACAAAAATAAGAAAATGAGTCTATATATAAATGATCTTAAAGAGACCATAAACGATATAATCTTCTATATCTTGAGCAAAAGCCAAAAAAAATAATTGCATAAAGCAGTATAAGCATAACTCTTACAAGACCCTCGAATGGGCAGAGACACATTTGAAGATTTACTACCTTTGTTAATATCTCGACTAAAAAACTAATGAAAGTTTTTGTCACCAGCACAAATTTCACGTCAAAAGCTATATATAAAGTTGTGCCACATGTACATCTAACCACATCCAACTTGCTAATCACCCTATAAAATTTTGCCACATCACCATCAGGTTGCCGTATCCCACCCGCCCATTCATATAAATCCAAAGACACCTCATATATTTACAAAAAAAAAAAAAAAAAAAAGACACCTAGCTCATATGACACGTACCCTCCCACATTTAGCAAAGAAAAGAGGAAAACGGTAGATTTTTAAACTGGAAACAGCTATCCTCCGACATGAAGAGAGTGAGGGGAGGGGAGGGGAGGGGAGGGATAACGGATTGATTGTGATTGAAGAGGGAAGTTGCAGAAGATGGTCACGTGCACGGCGCACGCACGTGACACAATTTATCTACCACGTCAACACATTACAAGAAATTTGGTCAATAGCAACCACCTTTTTAGCAGCGACTCAAAAGTCGTCGTTAAAAATCACTTATAAGCAATGACATCGATTTTCAGCAACGACAAAAGTTGTTGTTATTGCTAAACCGAATTTTTTTTTTTTTTTTAAAAAAAACTTAATAAAAACTTATCAGCAGCGACAAAAGTTGTTACTGAAAATCGATTATCAGCAGCAACAAAAGTCGTTGCTGATAATTGATCATTAGCAACGACAATAGTCGTTGCTATTGCTAAATGTAATATTTTTTTAAAAAAAAAAATTGATAAAAACATATGAGTAAGGACAATATGTGGTCATTGATAGCCTATGAAATATTAAAAAAAATTAAAATCTATTTTTATATATAGAAAGAAGAATAATTCTTTTTATATTTTAGTAAAGTTTTATATTTTGTTATTATATATACGCCATTTTTATTTAACTTTTTTTGTAGTGAAAGTTTCATATTTTTATTTATATTATTTATTATAAAACAAAAAATTAATATTTTAAATTTAAATTTAATAGTCGTTAGAAAAAAAAAATTATTAGTCGTTGAAACTAATATTTTGTACACTAGTAAAATCCAAAGGACTAGTTCTTCGCAATGAACTAGTCCTTTGGATTTGATATCATCTTGGCATAGTTTGATCGAATAGACTATAATCAAATGATCAGTCGAATTTTTGGATTTTTTTATTATCTTAGTGCATTAATCCAATCGATTGTGATACGATCAAATAATTAATCTTACTATATGAATTTTCTATCATCCTTATGCACAAGTCAGATCGAATATAATACTATCTAAGGATTGAACAACTCGGTAAATTTTGTATCATCCTTATGTACTAGTCCTATTATTTTACTCTTTGAGTTTTGTATTATCCTATTTCACTAATCTGATCGATTGTGATACAATCAAATGATGAATCTTACTTTATAAACTTTCTATCGTACTACTGTATTAATCCGATCGATTGTGATACGATCAAATTATCGATTGAACTCTATTGATTTTGTATCATCTGTATGAATTAGTTTAATAGATCATGATACGATTAAATGATTGATCTTACTTTTTGAGTTTTGTATTATCCTAAGGTACTAATCTGATTCATCGAACTTTTATGGAATTTGAATCATCCTTGTACACTAGTTTAATCGATTGTGATACGATCAAATTAATATTACTGTATAGATTTCCTATCACCCTCACACATTAGTTAGATCGATCGTAATACTATCGAATGATTGACGAACTCTATGAGTTTTATATCATCTTAGTTCATTATGCCAATCGATCGTAATATGATCGATTAAACTCTCTTAATTGTTTTGCACTTGTGTAATCAATTGTAATACTATTGAAGGATTGATAAAACTTGTTCGATTTTGTATTATCACTGTGCACTAGTCTGAGCGATTGTTATAGAAGCATGTATTACTCCGATCGTGATTAATAGGATCGAATGAATGATTGACTCTTTGGGTTTTTGTTTAATCTTGATGTATTAATTCAATTAATCAATGATATAAGCGGTGATTTAATATGGTATCAAAATAAATGTCTTGAGTTCAAATCTTGTATCTCTCATTCATCTCATATTTTAAATTAAATATTCTACATATTATGCTTCACTTATTAAAAATTAGTGTTAACTTTTGAGATAAGTAATAATTTAATAAACACATTAAATATTAATTAATTGGAAGTTGAAATAATTAAGGTTATTTTTTTTTTTTTGGGAAAAGTACACTTACTGGCCTTCAAACTATCATCTCATTGTCAAGGTGCCTCTAAAACTACTAATTGTATCAATGTCCCTCATAAACTACTAATAATATCATTATAAAATTTTCTTTATATGTATATATATGTTTAATATAAAGACTAAAGTTCACATACTCCCCTCAAACTATCATTTAATTGACAATGTTTTCTCAAACTTTCAATTGTGATAATATTTTTCCAACTTACTGCTTTATGCTATTTTTCGGCTTTTGCTCGACGATATAGAAGACCATTTCGTTTATGCGTCTCTTTCGATCTTTATAGACTTCTTTCTTATTTTGTTTCAGCTTTACCATATTTCTTAATTTATGTTTGTTGTTGGGCGGAACTCATCTCCTCTTTATTTTTTGTTTTTTGTACCTTTCCTATTAATGCCATGTACCTTCCAATAAAAAGACAATACTAAAAAAAAAGAGAGAATTATGTAAACTTTTCATAAATAAGCAATTCTGGTATCAAATATGTATTTACCATTTGATTAAAAAAATTTGGATTTTATGATTGGTTCTGAAGATGCGTTTGGAGTGAAAAACATTCGGTCCCGGAAATTTATGACTAATTATTTTCTCTGTTCAATTTGTTTAAGATTTAGTATGGCTTCGCTTGTATTCTTTTCGGTATTGCAAATTTGCAGGGAGTAGATTTTAGGTTGGCATTAACGAGTCCCGCCTTCTTTTAAAAAAATCAGACTCCAAATAGGACCACTTTTTTACAATTTTTTTTAAATGTCAATGCTAACCAAAATGAAGAAATAAGATCAGTTTCAAGAAACTTGAAAAGCTAAACGAAGGGAGACATACAATAGCTTTTTACTTGACTCACTTTGAAACTTTTAAAGGCTACATCAAACTTTAACTGTCACCAATATCACCTGCTAATATTATGGTGCTACTTTTTAGTTCGTCGGTATCTCCATGTGTTCCTTTCAGAGCTTTTTTCTAATTCAAATGAATTCAGTTTTGCACGTCTTTTTGATGTCCATCCGTTTTTCTGGCTGTTTCATCAGAACAAGCATTCAACCCCAAAAATCAAACAACTACGCACTCCTGGATTTGTCTCTCTAGTGTTGTAGTTTCATGGCAATCATTCCATGGCTCGTCCTCTTCTCTCGTTCCTTTTGAAACGACTCGGGATCCGCAATCTCAAAATCACTCGTTTCTGGCACACCTTCTTGGACAAAGGAAGTAGATTCAGATGCCTTTATTTTTCCTGGAAACTATGATCACATTACAATTTATGGTATGTTGATTGCAGAGTATGGTATGGGAAATGACGTGTCCTCCTATGGTGATGTGTATAGTTATGGAATCCTCTTGTTAGAATGTTTACAGGAAAAGACCCACAGATGACATGTTCCAAGGCACCTGATCTACATTCCTTTGTCCAAGAAGTTTGCATGAACGAGTGATATTTGAATGCGGATCCCGTCTTTTCAAAACGGGAGAGAGACATAGCCATGAATGATTTTCATGATAACTAGCAACACTAGAAGAACAAAATCCAGGAGTGCTTAGTTTTGTTTTTGGGGTTGGAATTGCTTGTTCTATTGAACAGCCAGAAAACGCGATGGACATCAAAGACGTTGCAACTGATTCATTTGTTAGAAAAAAGCTTCTTGAAATTGAAACATGGAGATAGCCGATCGAACTAAAAGTAAGCCTTATTAGCAGGTGATATTGGTGACAGTTAAAGTTTGATTAGCTCTTTAAAAGTTTCAAGTTGATGTCAATAAAAAGCTTATTGTATTTTTCCTTCTGTTTACTTTTTCAGTTTCTTGAATGATTTTATTTCTTTCTTTTGGTTAGCATTGACGTTTTTACAAAAATTGTAAAAGTGTCCTATTTTTGAGTCTGATTTTTTAAAGAAATGGCGGGGCTCGTTAATGCCAAACCAAAATCTACTCCCTGCAAATTGCATACCGAGAAAAGAAGTACAAGCGAAGCTCTATTCTTTAAACAAAATGACAGGAAATATTAGTCAAGAATTTCCGGGACGATGTTTCACTCAAACGCATCTTCTAGATCAATCATTAAAATCCAAATTTTTTTTTAATCAAATGGTTAATACAATTTTTGATACCCATAGTTTGCTTTTATATGAAATAGTACATAAATTTTCTCTCTTTTTTTTTAGTATTTTTTTTTTGGTAGTACATGGCATTAATAGGAAAGGTTACAAAAAACAAAATTAAAGAGAGATGAGTCCCCAACAACAAACATAAATTAAAGAAATAGTGTCAAAGCTGGAAACAAAATAAGAAAATGAGTCTATAAATGATCTTAAAGGACCATACGATATGGTCTTCTATATCTTGAGCAAAAGCCGAAAAAAATAATTGCATTAAGCAGTATAAGCATAAACTCTTACAAGACCCTCGAATGGGCAGAGACACATTTGAAGATTTACTTCCTTTGTTAATATCTCGACTAAAAAACTAATGAAGTTTTTGTCACCAGCACAAATTTCACGGTCAAAAACTATATATAAAGTTGTGCCAATTGTACATCTAAACACAACTTGCTTATCACCCTATAAAATTTTGCCACATCACCATCAGGTTGCCGTATCCCACCCGCCCATTCATATAATCCAAAGACACCTCATATATTTACAAAAAAAAAAAAAAAAAAGAACTCATATGACACCTCCCTCACATTTAGCAAAGAAAAGAGGGAAAACGGTAGATTTTTTTTAACTGGACAGCTATCCTCCGACATGAAGGGAGTGGAGGGGAGGGGAGGAGGGAGATAACGGATTGATTGGGAGAGGGGAAGTTGCAGAAGATGGTCACGTGCACGGCGCACGCACGTGACACAATTTATCCACGTCAACACATTACAAGAAATTTGGTCAATAGCAACCACCTTTTTAGCAGCGACTCAAAAGTCTCGTTAAAAACACTTATAAGCAATGACATCGATTTTCTAGCAACGACAAAGTTGTTGTATTGCTAAACGAATTTTTTTTTTTTTTTAAAAAAAAAACTTAATAAAACTTATCAGCAGCGAGAAAAGTGTTACTGAAATCGATTATCAGCAGCAACAAAGTCGTTGCTGATAATTGATCAATAGCAACGACTATTGTCGTTGCTATTGCTAAATGTAAATTTTTTTAAAAAAAAATTGATAAAAACATATGAGTAAGGACAATATGTGGTCATTGATAGCCTATGAAATATTAAAAAAATTAAAATTATTTTTATATATAGAAAGAGAATAATTTTTTTATATTTAGTAAGTTTATATTTTGTTTATATATACGCCATTTTTATTTAATTTTTTGTGTGAAAGTTTCATATTATTATTTATATATTATTAAAACAAAAATAATATTTAAATTTAATTTATAGTCGTTAGAAAAAAAAATTTATTAGTCGTTGAAACTAATATTTTGTACACTAGTAAAATCCAAAGACTGTTCTTCGCAATGAACTAGTCCTTTGGATTTGATATTCTCTTGGCATAGTTTGATCGAATAGACTATAATCAAATGATCAGTCGAATTTTTGGATTTTTTATTATCTTAGTGCATAATCCAATCGATTGTGATACGATCAAATAATTAATCTTTACTATATGATTTTCTTCATCCTTATGCACAAGTCAGATCGATATAATACTATCTAAGGATTGAACAACTCGGTAAATTTTGTATATCCTTAGTACTAGTCCATTATTTTCTTTTGAGTTTTGTATATCCTATTTCACTTAATCTGATCGATTGTGATACATCAAATGATGAATCTTACTTTATAAACTTTCTATCGTTACTACTGTATTAATCCGATCGATTGTGATACGATCAAATTATCGATTGAACTCTATTGATTTTGTATCATCTGTATGAATTAGTTTAATAGATCATGATACGATTATGATTGATTTACTTTTGAGTTTTGTATTATCCTAAGGTACTAATCTGATTCATCGAACTTTTATGGATTTGAATCATCTTGTACACTAGTTTAATCGATTGTGATACGATCAAATTAATATTTACTGTATAGATTTCCTATCACCCTCACACATTAGTTAGGATCGATGTTATACTATCGAATGATTGGACGAACTTATGAGTTTTATATCATCTTAGTTCATTATGCCAATCGATCGTAATATGATCGATTAAACTCTCTTAATTGTTTTGCACATTGTGTAATCAATTGTATACTATTTGAAGGATTGATAAAACTTGTTCGATTTTGTATTATCACTGTGCACTAGTCTGAGTGTTGTTATAGAAGCATGTATTACTCCGATCGTGATTATAGGATCGATGAATGATGACTCTTTGGGTTTTTGTTTAATCTTGATGTATTATTCTTAATCAATGATATAAGCGGTGATTTAATATGGTATCAAAATAAATGTCTTGAGTTCAAATCTTGTATCTCTCATTCATCTTATTTTAATATTATCTTACATATTATGCTTCACTTATTAAAATTTGTTAACTTTTGAGATAAGTAATAATTTAAAACATTAATATTAATAATTGGAAGTGAAATATTAAGGTTATTTTTTTTTTTTTGGGAAAAGTACACTTACTGCCTTCAAACTATCATCTCATTGTCAAGGTGCCTCTAAAACTACTAATTGTATCAATGTCCTCATAAACTACTAATTATCTATAAAATTCTTTATATGTATATATATGTTTAATATAAAGACTAAAGTTCACATACTCCCCTCAACTATCATTTAATTGACAATGTTTTCTCAAACTTTCAATTGTGATAATATTTTCCAAACTACCACAATTGTCAATGTCTCCCAATTGACGAAAATACTGTACTAAAATATAATAAATTATAAAAATAAATAAAACATAAAAAAACTTTAAGATCATTAAAGTTTTTACAAAAATGGATATATATTAAATGATCGATTGAACTTGATACAAAATGGTTTTACATCAAATAATTGATAGAACTTGACATGGTTAAGGGTTCGATCAAACGTCCAATTGATCTCAATGTATTAGTTCGATCGATCTTGAAATGAGTGAAGTTCAATCAAATGCTTGGTTGATTATTAATAAAAAATGGATCATATGAATTTTTTTTTGAAAAAATTTTAATAGGCTAATTTAAAATTTTAAAAGGATAAAAATAATTTTAAAAAAAATCTGAAAACAACATATTAGCTTCGACTATCTGGGTCGACAATAATATTAAAAACACCGTTTTGGTCCAAATAATAAGGCGGGATTTTGCGCGGGGAGTGAAATTTTTGAACAAATATTCTTCTTCCCCCTTCTTTCTTCTTCGCATCTCAAACCCATTCCTCTCATCTTATCCCCCATTCTCTTTTTTTTTTTTTTTTTTTTTTCAATCCGCCGCACCCTAATTCTCCCTTTCGCCCATTCTATCCTTCCCAACCGCAGCTCTCTATCTCTCTCTCTCTCGCCCTCTCTCTGTCTCTGAGATCTCTCTCTATCCCCGATGAGCTCAGCTCCGGTGACTCAGCAATCAAACTCCACGACGATGCTCTCATTCAACAGCAAGCCCAGCTTGCCGCGGTCTCCTCTTCCAGCATCATCAGAAGACTAAATTTCGTTGATAATTACCCATATTCCCGGCGGTTCCTTTCCTTTCCCTTCCCTCTCTAAATCCATTACTCTCTTTCTCGTTCTTAATTTCTAACTAATTATCTGAATTTTTGGGTTTTAGGGCAGTGAAGGTCTTTCAAATGAACCTCGCAATTGGAGCCGTTCGATCGTGTCTAAGTTCGACAATGACGATGATGAAGAGGAGACGAGGACGATGACGAAGATAGGAGTTTGGATCTACTGGCTTGGTTTGTTTAGAACATCTTCAAGAAGATCTCGAGGCGAGTTCGCAGGGCCATATGATCACTTCTGCCCATTTATATTTCTACCAAACTGGTAAAACTCACTCGCTTGTCCCCTTAGCTTCGATTCTGCTCTAGAAGACAAACAAAAAGAAATCTAAAGTAGCGATTTGCTTTTTTGTTTACGCAGGTCGGGTGTTCTGTCAATGGAGTCTTAGTTCTGGCATTTCTTTGGGTTTTGAAGGCATTTCTTGAGGCAATGATATATAAATATATATGTTTGTATGTATTGATTGGTTTTGTTGTTTTTAGTTCAGAAGTGGAAATCATTGGTGCTTGTGATTTGATTACAAATGCTTCTATAGTCTACATTAGGCAATGGTTCTTCTTGGTTTCAAGCTACTTGTGAAAATTTTACTGGTTGTAACTTAAGTAGTAATTGCCGATTCTAATATATACTTAATAATTATCGTAAGTTTGTGGATCAAAAAAGCAATGAGGGGAGAAATCTAACAGAGTAAATAACAGAGTAATTGCCAATTCTAATAAAATTGGAATTACAGTCAGATAAGTGAGATTGTAGCTGCCACCCATGAGAAGAACAAGATCACTGTTCCTTCTGATAGTAACTTCTCGAAGCGGAAATTTTGTTTTGTTTGAATATCAAATCTGTGTTAATGTATACTTTACTATATTTTGTTAATTGTTGTGTATGGGGCTAATGGTATGGTATCATTTGGTATCTGAAATTTGTACACTTATATGATTTATTTGTTTTAAAATTTACCAATTTGATGATACCCAGTTAATAGTTTGGTAATTTGTAATTAGCTTGCAACTTGTGATTTTTTTGCAAGATTGAAAAAAATGAGACCTTTTATCTTGTTGATTGTTTGGTGCATCTCTTAGGTAAATTATATACTTTTTACATTTTGTACAATATTATTTGGATTTAGAAATGTGAAGAGTTGCCATTCGAGTGGTAATTATTGTGTATCACTCTGTAGTGCAGTACAATAATAGTGCAAGGAAATGAATCAATGTAGCCCACACTCCAAGTATTTGGGGTTAAGGCTTTATTCAGTTGACTTTAATTATATCTCAGAGCTTCGGTGAAGTGCATAAAGCGATAGACTATCTCTACTGGTACCAGTGATAGAAAGCAGATTTAGATAAGTTGATCTCTTTTCTTGTGTTGTAAAATACTTAATAATTATTGCTCTTTCAGAAACCAAAATTTGTTATATAACAGTGAACAACCAACATCAACTTTGGATGTATTTATAAAGTTGAAGTTTGAAGTTTGAAGTTTTTTCACATCATTCTACATCATTGCACTCTTTCTCATGAGCAGCATTACCATTAACACTAGAAACAAGCTCTGCTTCGACTGATTGGGAAGGCAATCGCTCATACATTCTGGGCCCCAATGGAAGAAGCTTAATATGCCCCAAAGAGTGTGGCTAAGCTTCTCATAAGTCCATCTCTGCTGAACATACACTGCAATGTGAGCTCAATTTTACCTCATAGTTCTAGCATTATCCATATTGGTTTCCTTTCTTGATCCAATGCTCCAAGGTACAATTTACCTTGTTCAATTGTTTTCTGCCATGATTATCTATGAAACTTGGACTGTATTAGAGATTTGTCAATTAGTACGTAACGTTACCTTTTGTTTGGACCTGCTCGTCATTTTGTTATTGTTGTGAATTTTGGTACTTGATGGCTTTTGTTTCAGCACAGATGTCTTTCTAGGTGACACCAAGAATTTAAATTTGGCTGTTGTTATGAGGTTATCATTTTGTATGCTTTGGAATGTGTGCTTCTAGAGCTAGCAGTGCCCATTGATATAAAGGCTTCTGTCAGTTAACTACTGAAGGAGGTTTTGAAGCTAAGTTGTATTGATTTTGTAGTCGGGTATGTTAATAGGCTTAGTTGAGGGAGTTGACTCCTGGGAATGTTTGTTGATTATATATACTACAATCTAACTCAAGAATTAATACTTGCAGTAAATTTTTCTATGTGTAAAGAATGAGTACTTTTGCTGCTTAATTGGTTTCTCTGTGTATGTCTTAACTGATTAATTCTATATTGGTGTTTCCTTCTTGGAATCTGGGTTTTAGATCATAAATTGGCATTTGTGCATCAATTACACATAAATTGTTTTTCTCTAAACATGTTGGTTAGAGTTTATCATTTAGAGCGATTAAAGTTGAAATTTTCTCACTTATATTTGTAATTAATGCAGGTACCATAGAATATGGTTCTTCGGTAGATTAAGTGGGAAATAAGATCAAGGGTCATTGTTAATTGGAGATTTCAAAAAACAAGTGATAATGTTGTGTTGTGCAACAATTGAGATGTTGATCATATAATTGTATAGATTTGGTTGTTTATTTATGTAATTTGGGTTTGTTGTATTCTTAGTAGTTATGAGATTTGGTGTATTTGTTGGTTTTTAAGGAAGGTGCCTTTGTGGTTGTTTTGAGTTTTGGTGTAGGATTCTTGTGCCCTGTAGTATATTTGGTGTATACTCTTTTTAAATGAGTTTTTGTAAAATAATTAATATTTTATTTAATTGGAATACATGTTTTAGCAGTATACTATTTTTGAGTGAGTTTTTTATAAAATGATTAATATTTATTTGATTGAAATACATGTTTTAGCAAATGGTACATAATGTTTTTTTAATGTGTTATAATTAATTAGTAAAAATGAAACATTGCAATAAAATATAATAATAATAATAAAAATTACAATAAATTAGCCATTCGATAACTTTATTTCGCAGCCAAACGACTTTTTGTCGTTGCTGATAACGCGAATTATCAGCAACAACATTCATCTTAGATTATTTTCTTATTAGCAATGACATTGTATTTTATTAACAATGATTAGGTTGTTGCTGATAATGGGTTAGATGTGAATTTTTAGTTTAGGTTAGATGTGATTAATTTGAGTATACTCCTAAAATTGAGAGTTTAAACATAGAGTTGAGATATTTAATTAGTGAATTAATGCAAGTAGTGAATTTGACCTAGGGCATATTTGGCTCAAATTGGAGATTTATCGAGGAAAAATTAGGGATTTTGCGTTTGATCTCAAATTCTTAGGTATTGACGTTTGATTGTATTTTTGGATAAGATATATCGAGTTGATTTGGTTAAGGAGCGTAGAGAAATTCTTGGAATTTCGTACATGTGCATGATTTAAGTAAATTTGGTTAACCGTATGATTTAAGTCAATATGATTTTTCAAAAAGAAATAATAGTTGCTGAAAATTTTTGAGTTATCTTAATACTACGTCTTATTATAATTTCATGTGTTTGGTCAAATGAATTGCATATATAAGTCGAGATATATATATTTCGTAATGAGATGCATACATGTTTAGAATGAGAATGTACTTCAAAATTCCCTACCGCAAGTGCTAATGATAATTAGGCCTAACTCGAAGACCAATGCTCTGATTTGAAGGGCATTATTATTCTTTCAGATTTAATTCATAAACTGATGTCATAATTCAAAGAACATAATATATAAAGACTTGATTTGAATGCCAATGATTTGATTCAATGGAAATTAATGTGATTTAGGATTTATGAATCGGTCTCATGTGTGGATTAACTTCTTGTACTTATCAAGGTAATTCATTGAATCTTGTTAATCTTTTTTCAGATAATAAAATGGTTCAAGGCTCTTCTAATTTGAGAATATAGACGTTCTTACTTCTTATGGTTCAAGCTCACAAGGACTTTGTCTCATTTGTGTTTGATGAATCAAAAATTGGTTTGTATTGAAGTTTAAACTTGTTTATTTATTTGTTATTTTTGGAGAGTTTTTATTAATTTGCTTTTAGAAATTTGGAGTTGGATTGTAATTGTTGTGTAGTGTTTTATCACATGGAGTACTGTTGCTGAGGCATTTTGATTATTTTGATGCTATGTGATGGTTATGTGGATATTGAGGACCTTTAGGGGATGGAATTGTGGCTATTAATTGTTCTGGTTGTACTGCGTTATTTTATTTTATTTTTATTTGCAGGCTTTAAAAAATTTCATACTTTCGACTTTAAATTATACTTGAACTTCAATCAAGCTTTACCACACAATGGCTTGGATGCAATTTTAAACCAAGGTATGTTCCATATATTTTCAAATCGTTATTTTTTAAAAACGCAATTTCATACAAATTTATGATTTTGTTTAAAGACGTTTGCAGCAAAATTTCATAGTTTTAATCAACATAGGACTTTCCACTGTAGATTGAGTTTTCCATGAGCTATGAGAAAGGCAAAGTTGAGGACATTTACGTCCGTGAAGGGTCAACCTCCAAAAAGACAAAACAAGAAAAGAGGAGATTGATTCTAAAAAAAGAGCCAGCACATGCGTGGGCTGAAAAAGAGGAGACAGAAATACAGATAAAACCAAAGCTGATAAGAGGAATTAGAATAGCTGTGTGAATTGAAAGAAAGGAAATGAGAAATGTTAGCCTCATTAAATACTTTTTTTTTAAAAAAAAATTATTAAAAAGTGATATGTCACCATAAAGTGATGTGGCAACATTGATTGAATTTCTCAACTTTGATACAATTTTAAACCAATGCATGTTCCATAATTGTCTTATTTTATTGATGCCAAAACACTACAAAAATTTTGAATTCAAACCTAATCTTGGTCTCTATTTTTCACTTTATTCTGCCTTTCTATTTAATTTTTTATTTAATTATAAGTTACTTCACGTTCTGTAATAGAAAGTAGAGTTTCAGTAAATATGTACTGCACATAGAGTTTTCATACTTTTGTAGCGTCAAGTGATTCAGCTATAATTGCTGAGAAGGTATGTAAAACGAATAGGCTTGATTGACTATATTTTTATCATTCATAACAAAAAAAAAAAAAAAAAAAATCAGAATGCTAATTTTTTTTTTTTTTTATATTATTATTATTATTTTTGCAATTATTTTATAATTAATTATAACACATTAAAAAAAACATTATGTACCATTTGCTAAAACATGTATTTCAATCAAATAAATATTAATCATTTTATAAAAAACTCACCTCAAAAATAGTTATACTGCTAAAACATGTATTCCAATTTAAAAATATTAATTATTTTACAAAAACTCATTCAAAAAGAGTATACACCAAATATACTACAGGCACAAGAATCCTACACCAAAAACTCAAAACAACCACAAAGGCACCTTCCTTAAAAACCAACAAATACACAAAATCTCATAACTACTAAGAATACAACAAACCCAAATTAATAAACAAACAACCAATCTATACATTATATGATCAACAATCTCAATTGTTGCACAACAACAACATTATCACTTGTTTTTCGAAATCTCCAATTAACAATGACCCTTGATCTTATTTCCCACTTAATCTACCGAAGAACCATATTCTATGGTACCTGGCATTTTAATTACAAATATAAGTGAGAAAATTTCAACTTTAATCGCTCTAAATGATAAACTCAATCAATATGTTTAAAGAAAACAATTTATTGTGTAATTGATGCACAAATGCAATTTATGATCTAAAAACCAGATTCCAAGAAGGAAACACCAATATAGAATTAATCAGTTAAGACATACACAAGGAAACAATTAGCAGCAAATAGTACTCATTCTTTACCACAGAAAAATTTACTGCAAGTATTAATTCTTGAGTTAGATTGTAGTATATATAAGCAACAAACATTCCCAGGAGTCAACTCCCTCAACTAAGCCTATTAACGTACCCGACTACAAAATCAATACAACTTAGCTTCAAAACTCCTTCAGTAGTTAACTGACAGAAGCCTTTATATTCAATGGGCACTGCTAGCTCTAGAAGCACACATTCCAAAGCATTACAAAATGAGTTAAACTGTTCGATATACATAGGGCATCAGCTCATAAATTATTATTATATTCTCTAGCGAATGTCTCACTTCATCGAAAGAGACATCTCTGTAAGTATGACATTGACGCGGCTAAATTCTATATTATCTGTGTAGTACCCAAAAATTGACACATGGAAGTACTTTATGCCTCGCTTAATTGGTTTACACTCTTGGTGTACGGTCTTAAACTGATTATAACCAATAATGACTCTGGAGCAGTCCAAATACCAAAATAGGGTAACGTTATCCGTACTAATTTGACAAAAAATCCTCTATATTATAGGCCAGTCCAAATTTGTCTCTCCATCTTGGGGAATCTTGGGCTATTAGAGCGAAAATTGGCATTTGTTGCATCAAGTATATCAACAAATTTAAATTCGTTTTTACTCGGCTGAAAAAAAACAACAATATTTTGGACTCTTTGAAGAAATAGGTTCAAAATTTCTTAGGAGTCAGCATTTTAGGAGCAATGGAAGATATCTATATTTGCAAGGACATTACACTATAATTTGATATGATGTTATAATTGGGCAATGCTTAGAACCTATGGAGGTAAAAGTGAGCTCAACCATTGCGGAGTGTATGTTCCATGCAAACGCAGAAAGTGAGAGTTTGGTTCTATATATGAGTCAGCTCGGTATTGTGTAAGCAATCCTCATCGTGGGTAAATCAATATTCGCGGAAGGTCAGTGTCTGGTAATTATTGTATGTAAAAGTTTCCATTGGAGGATACCAGGTAGGATGTATGTTGTGTTGTATCGAGCAGCAATTGTCTGGGAAGAATGCTCTCTTAAGTCGAGATCGCAGTAGGATATAGTTGTCATAGATTGTTTGATATTGGTAAGTTGCTATTGTAATTGCTCCTAAAGGTTTGTTGTATTCTTAGGTAGGTTATTGAGAAGAAAGTAGTTGTCTGAAATGAATTTGTTTGGTTTTAAGTGAGAGACTGCATCTCGTATGTGATAGGGTTATGGTTGTTTAGGACCTGTATTTTAGCGTGGTGTTTCAACGATTCTTTTTATGTGCCACATCGTACGTATCAATCCAAAAGTTTGATGTTATGGTTTGGTGGTTTCTTCTACTTTTGAAATGAGTTTTTTGTTAAAATAATTATATATTAATATTAAATTTAAGGTTTCTGATAATTGTAAAGAGTAAATACATGTTTTTTAGCAGATTATTAACATTGATATTTTTTGTATGAATTAATTAATATATATAAATAATGAAATAAATTTGTTTGAAATTTTTCGAAACTTTTATCGGGATAAAATCTAGCTATGTTCTTTTACAGCAATAGGTGACCGAGTGGAGATGTACAATGGTAATCGTTTTTTTTATACATATGCTGCGTTTTTTATAATAGCCACATTTTAACCCGAAATGTCAGTCTGAAAGAATTTATAAAAATCAATTAAAATGTGCAAACTAGAAAATAAAAGCCCCTTAACCCACAATAAATTATAATATATATAGAGAGAAAAAAGTGTTGTTGACGCCGTAACTGTGTCATATTATCCCCTTTTATGCTATCAGCAAACGCACTTTTTTCTGTCGTCTGATGCTTTGTAATACACCCGAATTATCAGCTAACAGCAAGTGTACTAATCTTTTAGATATAATTTTTCATTACCAACTTATTAAGCAATGACATTGGATTTATTCCGAATGGGCAAATTTTACTCTTCACATTTCTAAAATCCAAGTAGGTCGTTGGCAAACGTATAATATGGTTACAAATAATATATCTCGCGTACAAAAGCAAAGGTCGTGTATAATCTGTGTACTCTTTAATGTGAGGATGCACCAATATTAGATGTGTCGAAATTATTTAAGTTTAATAAGAGATTCATTGTATTTGATCTAATTTTTTGGAAGTTCTGCAAAATACTTCCTAAAATACACTATATTATTGAGATAGCGGGATGCTTATATTACAAATTACCAACAATATAGCAGTTAGTGAGACTGTAGGTTTAATCATAACTATAATTTGGTATGTGAAATTAAAATTATTAAAGTAAACGATGAATATTGATCACAATTTAGAATCAGTTGATATTGGGCATCAAATATGGAGGATATTATATCGCAAGGAAAAATATTAGGGGATTCCTTGCGGATTAACTTATTACTCGACACACACTCTCTAATTCAGCGTAAAAATGGATCTGTTAAGGTAAGAATTTGTATTTTATTGATAAGATATATTGAGATTAAATTATAGAAGAATTAAAGGGGACGTAGAGAAATTCTATGAAAGGAATTTCCGTACAATTGTGCAATGATTTAAGTAAAAATTTGGGTTAAACCAGTAAAAATGATTAGTCAAATATGGGATTTTTTCAAAAAAAGGAATTAGATACAAGTTTTGAACTCGAAGAAATTTTTTGTAGTGTTATATTCATTGTCATAAAACAAATAACCTAACAGTCTATTATTACCGCATTACGAGATTCAAGTGTGTTTTTGGTTCAATATAAGGAATTTGATCAGAATAGGATAACTAAGAGTGTGTACTGGGTAGTTCTTCTCCAGACGTGTGTGATACAGTATTAATCATTTTAAACGTATGATCGAATCGTTATCCTGACTGTAAAATATCACTCTTACCATTATATGGATATTAAGCAGATACTTCTATAAGAGCAATTACCACTACCGCATATACATGTCTGTCGTTATATATGATTAATTTCTAGGTCGCTTATATACTTCGAAAGATCCAATTTGTTTCGGCATCCTTTCGAAATGCTGGTGCTTATTTGAATTACCTACAATATTTTTCTTATCTCTGGAAACTAATTGGATAAACTTTGGATTGTACATTAATTCAATAAGTTAAAAAGCTAATATTATATAGAAATTGAGCATAATATTAAAACGATCTTCTAATGTTTTGAAAAACCAGATGATATTATTATTGGTTCTTAACATAGAGAAAGTAAGCTTAATATAGTATGGGTTCCGAAATGTAAAGGATAGATATCTATATGTAATTCGCCTAATGTGGGGACTACTACCAGTAGTAGGTGGCATTACATTTCATATGTACTCGAATATCAATCACAAGCACCATGATGTTCAACTTCTACTGATATGAAATTATAACTGTTAACATAATGATAATTTTCAAGGATAACCAAATATCAAAAATTGAGGTATCATTCTACAAACATAATAGGACTCTATTTTAATGTTATTTGCCTGAGAGAAAAATTGCACTCAGGAGGAGCGTTCTTACTACTCTAGATTGTCTCATATAGACATGTCACCAAAGGAACATTCGCTCTCTCTCGTATTGTGTGGTAAACAATTATGAAAGCAAATCGGAACTTCAAATTAATTGTGGGTTTTCTTATGAAGGTGTGTTATAATCTTGTTCTTCTAGGAAGCAAGAATATCTGTATGCTATATATTGTGAGTATCTTGGACGAGTGATGAGTTTTTATTAATTTTGACTTTATGTGGAAAATTTGTGTGGAGAGTTTAGGATTGTTTAAAAATTGGTGTGCAGATGTGTAGTGGTTTTTGTGATCATTATCAACATGGCGCCTTGACGTATAAACCTGTTCTGTGTTTGCTCTCGAGAGATCTTCGCTTTGTATAATTGGAGTTCTTAATCAAACTCCTAATGTTCCGACAATGGCAAATCCAATAAATCGTGCCATGTCGTATCTTCGTCAATTTGTACTTTCGTGTTGGACCTCTATACATTTGGTCATGGCGGAGGAAACCTTTTAGACTCACCGATCGAGGCGCGAGATGGGATAGTTCTATATTGCCCGATAGAATCTGTTTCTTGGTTGGGTTACTGCGTTCCTATATATAATTGGATCTTTTACTATTGCTCTAATATTAAACAAGGCGCCTTCATATAAATTCAGGAAATTTCTAAATATATACTTTATTGATTCTTTGTAAAAAATTTATACAATATAGAAAGATATACAGAATCAAGCTGTTTACCGATACAACTCGAATGCTTGGATGTCAATTTTATAAAACCAAGAGTGAAATGGGGATCAGGGATCCATAATAGTGTATAAATGGACAAAACCTGCGGCTGGGTATTGTATTTAATGGCAAAAATGAAAGTTGTTCATTACAAATTATTTTAATCTGATTTACTGAGATTTTAAATAGGATCGTTTTTGCTCTATTACTATGATTATGTGTAGTTTTATAGACTGCGAAGAAGCGCGCAGACCCGTCTCTCCACTGTAGACAATTGCGTAGGGTGCTGTCCTTGACATGAAGGCTGTTGAGCAATTCGTCTGTGGTATGTTTGATTGGAGCATGAGTCAGCGCGAAGGCTATAAGAGGCTTTAGTCAGACAATGTTGGACGTCCGTGAGAAGAGTGGTCAACCGCATTGAGAGAAAGACAAAAGACTTA
Source organism: Betula pendula (assembly GCA_900184695.1). Taxonomy (NCBI): domain Eukaryota; kingdom Viridiplantae; phylum Streptophyta; class Magnoliopsida; order Fagales; family Betulaceae; genus Betula; species Betula pendula. Next base: position 844,522 of record FXXK01000043.1, on the reverse strand, counting down.
CTCAAAGAAAAGACCAAGAGAGATTGAGTTACTGTAAAAAAAGGAGCCAGCAGACAGGGCGTGGTGGGGGAGAGAGCTGGAAGATAGGAGATGACATGCGGTTGAAGAGAGAATGGGCGAGAAAGAGACAGAGAAATTCAGGGGTGCAGGAACGAGCACTCTAGAAAAAAGAAAAACAATAAAGAATAAAAGGAGGAGAATTGGTAGAATGGTAGAGGCTTGGTAATAGAATTATTGCGATAAGAAAGAGGTAAGAGAAGGAAATTATATGGGGTAATGAGATGGGCTGTAAGACACATACAGAAGAAATAAGTTAAAAATGGGGGAAGGAAAAACCAAAATGACTATTTTTTATAAAACATCCCACAGCGACCAAAAAATTATTCATTAAACGCAAGTGATATTGTTCAACCATTTAATATTGTCGAACCCAAAAACGGTTGTTGTTGGCAACATTTGATTTGAAATTTTTTACTCTAAATCTAGTGTTGAGAACCCTACAAGATTTTGAAAGTCCCGCAAGTGCACTAATAGTTGTGTTTTCCAGAATTTTTTTATATTTAAAATTTTACTTTATTTATTGTATGCCAAATAACTCCTATCTCCCTCTATCAAAATTATTAAAATTTAATTAGAATGCTTCAAATATCCATAAATACTTGGTCTACTTATTTTTTCTCCTACACTGATAAAATAATTTTGCTCCTTCTATTTAATTTTATTACTTTAATATAATACTTCATCAGTCTCCTGCTTTATTTATAGAGATAGTAGAGTTTCAGTATTTAAATATTTACTAGCTACAATATTTCCAAGAGTTTTACGAATTTACTTTTGTTAGCGTTCAGAGTTGATTTCGAAAAGCAAAACTTACTAACTACTTTGCTGTGGTCCACAAAGGATTTTAATAGAAACGCGAAAATAGGCTTGGATTTTGAAACATCATTCATTTAATTAATCCAAATTTCGGAAATCCAAAACAAAAAAAAAAAAATTGGACCGTAAAAGATAACAATTATAAATAGGTGCAAAAGATTTTTAGAGACCAAAAGCTAAGGACCGTAAAGGACTAAGAAATCATGGAAATGAACATTAGGTTTTTCAGAAACAAACAAGGCATGGGCTTTTTGGCCAATTCCCCATGTGTCAAATGTTGTGAAACAGTTCCTGATTATCCTTATTAATAATATTAAAAAGATTACTTTCATGAGACGAAAAACTAATTATGGATCTCTGGATAAAGCATATAGCCCACTAACAAATAATAGAAATACCCCTTCCTCAATTTTTATTTTTTTTTTTTTTTAAAGCGCATTGCTTTGTAGGAAAGTTCCAATTTGATCAACATATCTGAAAGATCGATGGTTAGGTAGGATTAATGCGATGTCCAGGCGGTGTAAAAAAGGGAGACCCAGTGCTCAAAGCTTATTCGTAATTAGGATTGGAGGACCTGGCCCAAAAGGAGAGAAAAATGAAAAGGAAACTAAGATCAAAAGAGAAAAGAAGGGGGAAGCCTGGCCCATACCATAACCCATCCAATTTTGGGCCCCCGTGGTGTAGAAATTTATGCAATGAAGGGAAATAATCATGTCCAGCATTTTCTATGTATTTCAGTGCACAATTGTTTGAGAAAGAGTCCATTTCTATTCCTCAGAGTGGCTTGAAAAACTAAAGTTAAGCCCACGGGATTTCCCCCGCGTCATATGCATTACTTGTGCATCCTTCCACAATCGTTTTAAACCAAAGCAATGGGGCTTCCCCCCTTAGTTCCGCAGTTCTCTTGCTCATCCAGCTTTTGCATCCGTACAACGTTTTGGTCTTTTGCTTTGGCTTCGCCCCCTGATGGCATTGGCGGGAATGAGACAGACCGGTATCCTTGGTTGACATTCAAGCCAAGATAGTAAAATGACCCTTTCATGTTTTTGAGCTCGTGAATGGACCACCACCCACTGTTTCCCAGTGCGTGGTGTACATTGGTCGCCGCCCACCCAGAGGGTCCCACGGAGTTGGCGCCTTGCCATCTAGAGAAACTCGCTGGGATACGTATATCGCCTTTACATTGGAAATTTGAGCTTTCTAAGGTATCTTATATCCTCTACAGAACAATAGCTTCAGTCACGAAAATCCTCAAGAAAGTAGG
>FXXK01000043.1:792804-842357 GCA_900184695.1 Betula pendula | reverse complement strand
AAGGATAAATAATATAAAAAGGAGGACAAAAGCTAGGACCGTAAAGACTAAGAAACAAATGAACAAAGGTTTTACAAAAAAGGCATGGCTTTTGGCAAAGTCATATGTGAAACATGATATCTTATAATAATATTAAAGATATTTCTAGAGGAAAAAGCTAGGACCGTAAAGCATTAAAGAAACAAATGAAACATAGCCTTTCAATTTTTTTTTTTTTTTTTTAAAAGGCAATTGCTTTTAGGAAGTCCCCAGTTTGATCAAACTTTCTGAAACGTCGATGTTAGGTAGGATTAATGCGATGTCCAGGCGGGTCTAAAAAAGGAGAAGGCTCAAGCTTATTCTCAGTTAGATTGGAGACGCGGCCCAAAAGGAGAAAAATGAAAAGGAAAAAGATAAGAAGAGAAAGAGGGGAACCGGGCCATAACATACTCCATCAATTTGGGGCCACGTGGTGTATCTCTCTCTCCGTTTGCATAGATTGCTTGAACTACGGTTGTCCAATAATTCACTGGGTGGCAGTATTCCTGCCAATTTATCCGGTTGCTCAAACCTCAGGTTTTTTCGTCTTGGTATTAACCAGTTGGTAGGAGAAATTCCTGTTGAGCTTGGCTCCTTGTCAAAGCTCCAAATATTTTCTGCAGCCGGGAACAAATTAACCGGAAGGATCCCTCCACTTCTTGGCAACTTATCCTCACTTGAAAGACTTTATTTATCCTCAAATAATCTAGGTGGGAGTATTCCTAGTTCTCTAGGCCAACTTATGAATCTTACAACTATTGCACTTGAAGCAAATCAGTTATCTGGTACCATCCCTCCATCAATTTTCAATCTCTCTTCTATTACAATTCTTGAAGTGCGATTTAATCAAATCGAAGGGAGTCTTCCATGGGACTTGGGGATAACTCTTCCGAATCTCCAACTCTTCTCCATTTCCGCTAACCAATTTACTGGCTCCATTCCTCCTTCAATATCCAATGCCTCAAATTTGGAAGAACTTTATATTGTAGTGAACAATTTTACCGGAAACGTGCCTTCTTTGGAGAAGCTGCACAGGCTTCAAGTTTTGAGCACTACCTACAATCACCTAGGAAGTGGGGGAGCTGATGACTTGAGTTTTCTCTGCTCCTTGACCAATTCCACCATCTTAGATATATTGGCCATAAACGTTAACAACTTTGGTGGAGTCTTACCAGAATGCATCAGCAACTTCTCATCTACTCTTCGAACATTGGTAATAGATCAAAATAATATAGCTGGAAGGATTCCAAGTGGGATCGTGAATCTCATCAACTTAGAGAGACTCCAGATGTGGAGTAATAGATTATCAGGTAACATTCCCCAAGATATTGGAAGGCTTCAGAGACTACAGGTAATGGATTTAAGTGGAAACAATCTCTCTCGCAACATCCCGCACTCTCTTGGAAATCTGAGTATGTTACTCCAACTAGATTTAAGTGATAATGATCTTCACGGAAGCATACCTTCAAGTCTAGGAAAATGTCGATCTTTGAATTTGTTAGATCTTTCTATTAATAGTCTCAGTGGTACCATACCTCCACAGGTTATTGGTCTCTCATCCTTGTCAATCATTCTCAATTTGTCCCGAAACCGTTTCACGGGTCCCCTTCCCATGGAAGTCGGAAATCTGAAAAATCTGGATTCATTGTATATGGAAGAAAACATGTTAACTGGTGAAATTCCAGGGAGTCTTGGCAGTTGTGTTATGCTGGAGTCTCTAGGCATGCAGGGAAACTTCTTCCAAGGGACCATTCCATCAAGTTTTGGTTCTTTGAGAGGACTACGAGAATTAGACCTTTCTCGGAATAATTTGTCAGGAAAAATTCCAAGCTTTTTTGTGGGTTTCAACTCGTTGCAGTTTTTGAATCTATCTTACAACAATTTTGAGGGTTTGGTGCCAGTAGATGGCGTTTTCAAGAACTCAAGTGCAACTTCAGTAGTAGGGAACAGTCAGCTCTGTGGGGGAATAGTAGTGATGCATTTGCCTAAATGCAACTTTAGAGAGCACAAGAGAAAGAAACCGGCCTTAACCTTGAAATCAACAATATTTTTAGTTTGCGGGCTTCTAGGAGTAATTTCTATTCTGTCTTTTACATTTGTCTGTTTGCTACGAAGGAAAAGGAAAGAAACTACTACAAGTTCTTCAGAAAATTTGCTTCTGAATTTGTCTTACAAAAGTCTCCTAAAAGCCACAGATGGGTTCTCCTCTGCTAATTTGCTTGGCATGGGTAGTTTTGGATCCGTGTATAAAGCAATCATCAATGAGGGCAGAATGACAGCTGCAGTCAAGGTGTTCAATCTTCTACATCGTGGAGCTTCAAAGAGCTTTCTTGCTGAGTGTGAGGCCCTAAGAAACATCAGGCATCGAAATCTTGTAAAGATACTTACAGTTTGTTCAGGTGTTGATTATAAGGGTAATGATTTCAAAGCTCTAGTTTATGAATTAATGGTCAATGGGAGCCTTGAGAATTGGTTGCATCTGACTGTTAAAGAAGATGAGGCGCACCTGGAGCAAAGGAATTTGAATCTCTACCAGAGATTGAATATCGCCATTGATGTTGCGAGCGCATTGGAATATCTCCATTATCATTGTGAAACACCAATCCTCCATTGTGACCTCAAGCCGAGCAATGTTCTTCTCGACGATGAAATGATTGGGCATGTCGGAGACTTTGGGTTAGCAAGATTCTCTCTGGAAACTAACCATAACTCTTCAACCAACCAATCGAGCTCTATTGGCGTAAGAGGAACTATTGGTTATACTCCTCCAGGTGAGTACACTCGTTATCATTCCTCAATTATAATCCTTGCTCTTTTAATAACATTTCTAAGTTTGAAGAGGATAGAGCATGTTTGGCCTCGCAATTTCGCATGGTAAAAGTGTGTTTTTAAATAAAATCGTGAAAAGTGTTTTGTTTGCAGAGTGTGTTTGAAAAAAATAGTAGTTTGAAAACATGAAAAAACATTCATAGATGCAAATGGCAAGCATCGATTGCATTTTTTTTAAAATAAATAAATAAATAAATGCACGATTTTAAAAGCTAAATTACAATTTCAAAGGTTAAACCGTGATTTTACCAAACACTTAAATGCATTTTTTAAAGTTGTGTTTTTATTAACTTAATTTTTACATCGCTACGTTTTTAAACCACACGTTTTGAAACGGTTAAACCAAATGGACACCAACATAGTTTTATTATGCATTTCTTGGTAAACATGCAGTATCAGTACAATTTTATTTTCATGTCTGGTTTCCTCACATAGAGAGTATCATAGCATAATTCATTTCTTAGCATATACGCTTTAATTATATTGTCATATTACAACTAATCATATGTATATGTTAAATTGCAGAGTATGGTATGGGAAATGAGGTGTCCTCCTATGGTGATATATATAGTTATGGAATCCTCATATTAGAAATGTTTACTGGAAAAAGACCCACAGATGATATGTTTCAAGGCACTCTAAATTTACATTCGTTTGTTCAAGAAGCTTTGCCTGAACGAGTGGTCGAGATTGCAGATCCAATTCTTTTTCAGGAAAGAGAAGAAGAGACAACCACGAACAATGCTCATAATAATTACAACAGCACTAGAAGAAGCAAAATTCAGGAGTGCTTGATTTTGATGTTTGAGATTGGAGTTGCTTGTTCTGTTGATCAGCCAGGAGAACGGATGAGCATCAAAGATGTGACAACTAAACTTCTTCTGATCAAGAAAAAGCTTCTTGAAACTAGAAGACATGGAGGCGGCCAAACTACCAGTAGACCATAACGTCAATAGGTAATATTGGAAACTTAGTAGCTTTGTTAAGCTCATTGCATTTTGCATTTTGCCTTTTGCCTTCTATTTGCTTATTTCAATTTTGATGTCCAACAGTACCATGTGCGTGATCTATATAAATCATTTCATTTTGCCTTCTGTTTCTTTTTGAATTTTGAGGCTAGAGAATGAGAGCATTCGGCTCTCTAACACGTTGTTCGGTCTACTCTGCCCCTGAAGCAGGGGTCAGTCACGGCCAAAATTTTGTGCTTTTCTTCTATTGGTCATTCATTTATAATGGTTTACCATAAATTTGAGAAAAATTTAAGATTGAAGGTCATTTATGCATCAAAATTGGGGATTTTGGTTCATGGCTTTAATTGTTTCAAATTGAGGGTTTCTTGTGTAACTAGATGATCAAATTACTTGCATGCATGAATGTTTAATTTAGATTAGATGTGATGAATTTGAGAATACTGGCCATTTAGTATTTCAGTTTGTTAATATGTGAAAAGAAAATTAAGAATCGAAAGGAACATGAAGAAAAACAGAACCACATGAATAAAAATATTGAAAACCTTCGTCAAGCCTGTTACAAATTTAGAGTCACTAGACGAGGTGATTTTAAGCTAAAGGCTTTGTGAGTGGAAGGGCGAAAGTTTTAAAGCTGTTGTTTGTAAACTTGAATGGGGGTTCTATTGTGTACAATATTTGGAGATGTTGAAGTAGTTTTAAGTTTGGTACCTGGTTGCTAACTGAAGAGAAGACTTTGGAGAATATTTGCTGGGAGGTTGGCTCTCGGATTGTCGGGAAGTGTAAAGGAAAATTTAAGACAAATGAAGATAATGAGCGGCTGTGTAATAATTGGGGTATTTCCTCAAGTATTTTGGCTTAGTTTGATACCTCTTCAGTGATCTGTTTTGTTGGCTGAGTTTGGAAGAGGTTGTTTGGTTTGCTGCTGAGTTTCTGGAAGAAGATTTATGGAAGTTGACTCTTTGGTATGTTGTTTAGTTGGTTTCGTTGTTGTATAGATAACAGATTCTTTCTTGTTGAGGTGTTCTGTTTTGGTTCCCTCCCTATTTAGGTGTTCTGTTTTGGTTTCCAATGCTCTTCTACTGGAGAGCCTTCATATATTTTGGTTCCCTACCTAAACCAAACATAAAACAAAATTTAATTAGTGATTTAATATTTTAAGCGAATCTGACCTAGGTCATATTGGGCTCAAATTGGAAATTTATTAAGGAAAAAATAGAGATTTTACGATTTGATCTGAGGTATTAATGTTTGATTGTATATTTGGATAAGATTGAGTTGATTTGGTTAATAAGAGTAGAGAAATTCTTGGAATGTTGTATATATGCACGATTTAAGTGAATTTGTTTAACCGGAATTTTTTTCAAACTGCCTCAATATGATGTTTCACAAAAAAAATAATATTTGCTGAAAATTCTTGAGTTATCTTAAAAATTGAGTTGAATCTTACAATTATTAGAATGTGAATTAAAAAAAAAATTATATTAATGGTTTGAGCATGATTTTGGTTATGTGATATATTTATGATCTGATTCGAACACTAGTGTCCTGATTTGAAGGACCATGATCAGAATATGGCAAGCCTAAGGATGGTGTTTAATAATGTTGGAAATGATGATAACGTTTATTGCTCATAATATACTATTTAGGGCCTGTTTGGGATTGCGTTAAAAAATATAGCTTTTAAAGGCTTTTTAGCAAAAGTTTAATTTTTGAGCTTTTCATAAAAGTACGTTCTGACAATTTTTAAAGTAAAAAGTCAAAGAAGTACTTTTGAAGTTTTTTACCAAACATGCCAGCTTTTTGTTTGGCACAACTTTTTAGGTACTAAAAATACTTTTTAAACTCTTTAATGCAATTCCAAATAAGCCTTTACTTATTTGCATAAACTTGTTTTTACAAATGTTGTTGTATTATGTAAAAGCTAATTTATTACTATGTTAGGCACACACTTGTAAGCCTACTTTAGTTATGTGATATATTTGTTGTTCAAGTATAATATATTGTTATACATCATGTTAAAATAAAACTCTTTACTTTTCTAAGTATTGTGATGGTTTTTGTTTGTAAAAAATAGTTACTTATAAAATGAATTAGTCTCACAGGAGGATTAACTATTTATCCTCGGGTAACTCATTAAATTTTATTAATCTTTTTCAGATAATATAATGGTTCAAGACCCTTTTATTTTGGAGAATCTGGAGGTTCTTATGGTTCAAGCTCACAAGGACTAGCTTGGTGAGACGTCTTATTTGTGGTTGCTGGATTAGAAATTGGTTCATATTGATGTTTAAACTTGTTTATTTATTTGTTTTTTGTTTTTGGAGACTTTTTATGTGCTTTTAGATATTTGGAGTTGGATTGTAATTGTTATGTAGTTTTTTTAATTCATGAAGTATTGTTGCTAAAACATTTTGATTAGTTTGATGCTATGTGATGGTTATGTGGATATTAAGGACATTTAGGGGATGGAATTTGTGGCTATTAGTTGTTCTCGTCGTACTGCTTTATTTTTATTTGCAAGCTTATAAAAATGTCCTTGTTTTAATCAAATATTTGGACCCGCAAAATTTCAACTACAAATTATACTTGAATTTTCAATCAAGAGTTACCACATAATGGCTTGGATGCAATTTTAAACCAAAGTATGTTCCATAATTGTCTTGTCTTATTGATGCCAAAACATGACTAATTTCTAATGAACTTCGTAACATTATAAAAAAAAGCAATGCTACACATACTATTATTTTACAATTTTTAACACGTGTTAGCATTCGGTTGGAGACACATTAGTCACTAACATTTTTTAATTACATGCTAACACGTGTCAAAAGTTATAAAAAAGTTGTAAAATTGTTGGAGTCTAGCATGGACTTCAATTTTAAAACAAGGTTGAAGACACATCAATTACAGAAAAAGTCATGTTAACATCTTCCAATCACATGCTAATGTGTCAAAACTTATAAAAGAGAGAGAGTTTTAAAATAGTTAGAAGACTAGCGTGGATTTTCAACACAAATTGCTTCATTGTAGTAAGGTTGTTAAATTGGAGTTTGTAAAGCCTGAAGAAGAACGTGGAGAAGTATATACACTAACATAAGGCTTAAGAATATGGTGGAGTTTTCTCTCTTTCCTTTTCTTTTAAAATTAAGCACAGTGAACTTATAGCTTTCAACTACATCATTGTGGGATCCATTCTTATGGCCTTGTCCAGTTCAATCTTTTGTATTCAAGCCATCTGGCTGAGTTTTCGAGTCTTAAAGCTCGACTGCAAGGATCAACTGAGAAGCAGGGCAAATAATAACGAAGTTTTAATTATATATATCACAATATACACAAGCTGAATATTTCAAGCAGATAAAGGGCTCCCACAACTAGAGCAGCTAGCTCTTAGTTGATTCAGTTTCAAGGTTCTGCCATATTATGAAGAGGGAGGGCGGGGTAGTTGCTTGGCAATTTCCTGCCAAAAGAAGGAACATTAATGGTCAGTCTTCCAAATGCACAAGAATTTCAAAACTATGGACTCGATCCATAGACAAGCCTATGCCCAGGCCCCACTAATAGCCCTTCAGATTCCCAAAATAGTATGACAACATAATTTGTCATATAAAGCAAGTGCTCCATGGCCTTACAAGGAAACAAATACAAAATTTTGTATACAGAGCATCCTGCTCACACCACCAATAACAAGAACAGAACACTTTTAAAACTTCCCGTTAATCTCAATCGTTCTGAGTTGTGTATATAGCGTATCTTGTTAACAGCTGCTAATGTTTAAAAAAAATAAAAAGAGAGAAAGTTAATTAGCTCTAAATGATCGAGGGTGGTGGTTCGTCCCCAACGAGCGTGTGGTGTTTCTTCAGCGGTGTACAGTGGCTGTGGGCTTGTCACAAATAGCTTGCATGTGTTTGATCCCTTAGAAATAAGGTACGGAGAGAATTTTGAAATTTGAGATTTTCATATTTTTTTAAATTTGGGGGATCTATAGGCAAATAATTAGAGACAAGCCTAAAGGAGACCGGCATGGTCATGGCCTCCCTCCATTTTGTAAGAATCTATATAAATGTTTCTTATTCTATACTTTTGCACCAAAAACAAAAAAAAAAAGATTGATTTGACCGTTGAACCTTAATCAGCCAGAGAAAAAAAAGAACATGGTTCTAGATTTTGTGCGAATAACTCGTGACTCGTCTCATTTTTTTTTTGTCTTTGTTTCCTCACCACAAAGCCGTTGCCGCACTCAATTTTCTTTGTTTCCTCACTGGTCTCACACAGTCCAGGATGACAATTTGTGTTCACATGTTGAGTTTGAATCGTGTTGAGACATAAGTATAAAATTATATAGGTCAAATTTAACCTGATCCATTTAATTAAACGGGTTAACCCTCTTAACCTTAATAATCTAATTTTGTATTGAGTTCATATTGAATTTGTAGGTCATATAAAAAATTATCTACTATTATATCGTGTGTTAAGTTTAAGTCGTATCGAAGCATGTATACAAGACTATATAGGTAAATCATAATCTGACTCATTTAATTAAACGGCTTAGGCTCTTCAATCTTAATCCTATAATTCCATTTTGAATTCGTATTAAATTTATAAGTCGTATAAAAAATTGTCAACTCTAGTCTACGGTCCACGCCCAATTTCTTTATAATCACCGCTCACGACTCGTGTTGATTTTTGGTGGTGTACCGGTATTGCGTTTTGGACTTTTGATGTATTGTTGTACTAGTGTGGTGTTGATTTATATGAAATTGCAAACTGTTTTGTTTTATCAATTATAGGTATCATGAGCCTTTGAAATTGCAAACCGTTTTGATCGAATATGAAATTATAAGACTTTTGGAATTTTGTTTTATACTCACCATTGATCGTCATGATTAAAGAATAATTTACTTTTTAAAATTGCAGCAATTTCATCATCATCCACCCAACCATTAATATCATCAACAATTTCATTATCATCGATCCAAAAATAGCAGCCATTGTGAGGGTATTCAAATATTTTACTTATATATAAAAGATATATTTTTTTTACGTTGAGAGATAAATTGTTGCAAAATTTAGTGTATATTCAACTCTAGATGATTTTTGGGATTTGAAAGAATGCCAATTTCCATAATAATATGTGATTGAATAAAAAATGGAAATATATTAAAAAAAACAATTATATTTTCTTAACACCAAATCGAAACTAGTTTTATATATTGTATATTATTTTAATCTTCAATCTTAATATTATTATACTTTGGCCATCGATAATAATTTATGGTTTCGTCCTTGCGAATAATGTTCTTATTCTGCATCTGCATCTACATCCGCACTCTGCAAATGACAGATTTTAATAACCACCTGCTAATTGAAGCTCGCCCATAACCGCTTGGAATCTTCGGTTTTTTTTTTTTGTTTTTTTTTGTTTTTCAACTATAGACTTAATTTATATGAGCATGTTCCTTTAAAGCTTTTTGTGAGCTCTTTTAGATGGACTTCGTCCAACTTTTGAACTAACTACACTAGTAAATTGTAATATGAAGATATAAATTGAATTGTCAACATTAGGTAATAACAAGTATTTATGAACTAAATTCTAATTTGAAAAAAAAAACAATTGAATTAAATTATATTCTCTCAAAAAATATATAAATGAATTGACTTCAATTTCTTTGAAATAATGTCCATAACTGAAGAGTGGACACACAAAATCATGTTTTAGTGATATTTCAAATCACCAAGCCAACTTAGCCAATATAAAATATATGAAACACACATAAATGAAAGTTTAAACATTCAACACACAAAATGCATGCAACACGCACACTATAATCCACTACATATTACATTATTCATGATTTACAAAATATTACAAATTCATAACATAAGAAATCCATCAAACATTACCGTCTACAGAATCACAAGTAACACAAAAACTTCATCAAAATTTCAACACCAAAAGCATCTCTTTCCCATGAAAGAATGAAAATGGCAAAGAGAGAGAGAGAAAGAGAGAGAGATTAAGGTCTTCTTTGATGAGACAGAAGAGAGTGCTCCAAAGAGAGAGGGAGAGACTAAAAACATGAGAGCCAAAAAACAGAGAATGAAGGGAGCTGCCATTGTGGAGGGAGGGAGAGAAAGAAAATGTGGCATTAGGGTTTTATTTCTATGAAATGACGTGTTTTGGAATGAAAGAATGAAAATGGCACAGAGAGAGAGAGATCAAGGTCTTCTTTGATGAAACAAAAGAGAGTGCTCCAAATAGAGAGGGAGAGACTAAAAACATGAGAGCCAAAAACCAAAGAAAGGGTTGAAGGGGAGCTGCCATTGTGGAGGGAGGGAAAGAAAGAAAATGTGGCATTCGGGTTTTATTTTTACGAAATGACGTCGTTTTGAGATTAAATCTCGAAAAGAAGTTGGTTTATAAGACAACACTATATGTGTGTGTGTGTGTTTTGGAGGGCGGGCGAGTAGATAAATATTCCATATTCTGTTTGGGCAAATAGTGATTATGGTATCTTTGCGTAATTTATGCAAACGGGGGATAGCGGATATTGAGTAATTTTTAATCGCTAACTTAAACACACCTATTGAAAGCATTTGCACACATTCTTCTTGATTTTCTTATTTTAGAATTAAAAAGGGAAAAGATTCACTGTTATACTTGCCAAGTTGCCAATGAGACATTAGAGATCCTTGGAACTCCCTTTTATTTTTTAATATTTTTCCTTAAAATTTTATAGAGTTATATATAAAGTTTTATAATATTGTGAAATTATTTCATTTTAAATAAATAAATAACTCTTTTGCGATGCCAAAAATTAAAAAAATAATAATAATAAAAATTACACTTTCAAGATTGATTGAGAGAGAATTAGGGCAGAAGATAATAGGGGTGAGCACGGGTCGGTTTGGGTCGGGTTTCGCGGGTATCCGAAACCCGATCCGCAGGGTGCGGGTTTGAAAAAATTCAACCCGCAACCCGCATGTTTCCATTGCAATCCGACGGGTTTCGGGTTTGCGGGGCGGGGGCGGGTTTGCGTGCGGGTCGGGTTTAAACCCTAACCTGAACGGAGAAGAGGCGGAGAGGGCTGACAGGCTGAGACAGATTTTAAGAGAGAGAGAGAGAGTTGACGGCCCGTATGCTGATGTGCGGCGAGGGGAAGAACTGAACCATTCAACCGAAGAAGAAGAAGAACAGAAGAAGAACGGCAGACGGGAAGAAGAACAGAAGATCTGAAGAAGAATGGCAGACGGGAAGAAGAAGAACAGAAGATCTGAAGAAGAACGGCAAACGGGAAGAAGAAGAAGAACAGAAGATCTGAAGAAGAACGACAGACGGGAAGAAGAAGAAGAACAGAAGAAGAACCAAAAAGACCCAATTGTTCCTTTTTATTTGGGTCTGTCTTGAAAATCAGAAAGCTGAATTCTCGTGGATTTGGGGTTTTTTGAGAATCAATTGGGTCTTTTTGATTTTCAATTTTCACGTTGACGGTTGCCTTTCAAGAATGGCAGACGGGAAGAAGAAGAACAGAAGAAGAACGGCAGACGGGAAGAATTATGGACTCGAGAGACTGGAGGGAGGCGCCGCGTGAGTTGAGTTCCAGAGAGTTTAGGTTTTAGGTTTGAAGGATTGAAAGAGTGAGGGGAAAAAAAAGTATTTATAGTGTATTTGAAAAACGCGGGTCGGGTCGGGTATTCACGATTTTCAAAAAACCAACCCGCAACCTGACCCGACCCGCACGGATATGAAAAAAAATAACCCAAACCCGGAATTAAACCCTAAAAATCCGCATTTTTCGAGTTGGGGCGGGCGGGTTTTGCGGGTTGGGTCGGGTTTTGCTCACCCCTAGAAGATAATATGAAAAAATTGATAGATACAGAAAATTAGCCTAGTACTGAAGACGTACTCAAGACATGGTCAATTTAAAGGCCTACTATCAAAAGAGCCTAATGGGTATTCAGCGTCTACACTTAGAGGGCGATGCGTTAGAAATTGCTCAAGCCTTACAACAGACAGAGTCTTTTAGGAGTCGCTATGGTCAGCTAATTGATGAAACCTAAATACGACTTGGTAGCCTTTTGTCCTGAAGTGTGTCTCATATTCAGAGGAAAGCTAATAGCGTTGCACATTGTTGGCGCAAGTTGCAATTCATTAGTCCCTAGATAGTGTATGGAGAGGTTCTTATTATCCTTTTATTCAAAGTATTGTACTTACTTCTTAGCAAAATTCTCTTTAATGATTTAATGAAAGGTTGAAATTTCACTTCCAAAAAAACAAAAAGACCTCGTGGATTTAAAGACTTACTATCAAAAGAGCCTAAGAAGGGCCCGAGATAGCCTATATAAGGCCTATTACTACTACGGCCCAAGGCGTAGCCTATACAAGAGTTTAACAGCGCCCAATAAGGCCTACAGGACCCAAAAGAGCCTAAACATAAGAAGATCTCGTCCTCTTCCTATGACTCGGTAGTCGGTACGCACTCTTCTTTTCTAAAAAGGCTTTTTCTATATTTTCTTTATACTGACTTGACCGTTAGAATCTAACCCACTGACCACGGAAGCAGAATTCAATAAAGAGGGCGCGCCTACGCCTTCTGTTCTTTTCTTGACCGTCGTTGACTCATTGACGTACGTGAAATGTTGCAGAGAAGCAATGTCAAACTTTTCACATTCTATTGACTACTGTACGTTGCACATGAATTCACATAAGAGGTTCTGTCTACTGTTGCACATAAATTCATTCAAGTCTCTCACTTTTTCTTTTTCTTGTTTTTTTCCTTAAAACGTTTGGACATTCCACGTGAATGTCGTGAGTATACCCGTGAGTTTCGGGTTTTGACTGGTTCGCTTTTTTGGTAAATGAATACTAGTACTACACACGCTTTTAGTTTTTCACACTTACTTTTACATATTTTTAGATGATTTTGAAAATTATTATTGAATTAAAATTCAATAAAAAAAGATGATTTTAAAAGTAACCTTAGATATGTGTAAAAATAAATTAAGATGAGACTACTTTTGCCTTCTCTTGCATTTTTAAGATGAGACTACTTTTGAGTTTCATAAGATGAGACTACTTTTGTGGGTTTAAGATAATTCAGTTTGGACCGTGGCAAATTAAAGGATTTTTAATGTTAGGGTTTCAATGGGCCTAAATTAATTAGGGGTTTTTATATATGCTTCGGCTTTAATTTACCAAAACTGATGGTTGGGTTTTGTAAATAAATGTTAGAATCACACATTGGATCATTAAATTTTAGCAGTTTACGATCACTTTGAGGAAATTTAAATTTTAAAGTCATTTATGCACGAAAATTAGGAATTTGATCAGTTCTTGGCTCGTTTCCAATTGAGGGTTTCATTGTGTAACTATATAGCAGATCAAATTAATTACTTGCACGAATTTTTAGTTTAGGTTAAATGTGTTTAATTTGAGAATACTCCTAAAATTGAGAGTTTAAACATGGAATTGAGATATTTAATTAGTGAATTAATGCATGTAGTGAATCTAACGATAGGATGTTTCGCAAATGAAAGAATTAGAGCATACCGAATGAAGTAATTTCAAGATGATCTTTAAACTACTTACCGTGAGACATTTTGACATGTTAGCTATTTTATATATTCAAACTTGCATATTTTATACCAGAAAATGCTTTGTTATTGATGTTATGAAGTACTCTATATTTTGTGAAAAAAATGGAAGATTTGAAAGTCATACCTTAGGGATAACTGGAGCATATTCCTCCCCCACCCCTCCTACCTTTTTTTTTTTTAAGACGAGAATAGAGAAAATAAAAGTTACATAGATCTTTTCTATTATTAAGAGCAAGGTTCGAAGAAGAAAAAAATAAAAGAGAAATTACTTTACAATTTTTTTTTTATATAAAACAATATATTTTGTTAAAGAATAATACAAATTCCTAACATGTGGTTGGAGGGTGCTAAATTGTTAGGTCAATTATGATGATTTAACGAGAAATCATATATACTTGATTCGTTGGAGATTTATCAAGGAAAAATTAGGGGTTTTGCGATTGATCTCAAATTCTTAGGCATTGATGTTTGATTGTATTTTTGGATAACATATATCGAGTTGATTTGGTTAAGGAGCGTAGAGAAATTCTTGGAATGTCGTACATGTGCATGATTTAAGTAAATTTGGTTAACCGTACGTATGAAATTTTTTCAAACTACGTCAATATGGTTTTTCAAAAAGAAATAATAGTTGCTGAAAATTTTTGAGTTATCTTAATATATACTATGTCTTATTATAATTTCATGTGTTTGGTCAAATGAATTGTGTATATAAGTCAAGATATATATATATATTTCGTAATGAGATGCATACATGTTTTAATTATATCACTACTTCTTAATTCATGTGTTGAATCTTAGATTGATTAGAATGAGAACATACTTCAAAATTCCCTACCGCAAGTGCGAATGATAATTCCCTTGTGAGCAGATATTTTTGGGGTAGGGACACACGGTCAAAATATGGACAGATAAATGGTTGCCTTTTCCTACACTCTTTCCTGTTCAATCCCATGGGAGGAGCTTGGCAGTTGATGCAAAAGTGGTGGAACTCATTGATCTTGATACGAAATGGTGGAATATCCCCCTTATCTCTGCCCTTTTCACCCAAGAAGAGACCGATCTTATTAAAAAAATTCCTCTTAGTCGATATGGGCAAAAAGATGTGTTGAGTTGGCGAGGTACTACCTCTGGGGAATTCACAGTCCGTAGTGCGTATCATCTTGAAAAAGAGAAAATTGAGCGCCTCCGAGGTGAAAGTTCAAGAGGGAATGGATGCAGCAGGATTTGGAAAGCTATATGGAGTCTACACATCCCGAACTCTGTCAAACTTTTTCTTTGGCGGGCCTGCCATGATATCATCCCAACAAGGGTGAACCTACAGAAAAAAGGTATTGCCTTGGACCCCTCTTGTATTTTTTGTAATATGGAAGAGGAAACTACCATGCATATTTTGTGGAACTGCCCCTCTTCCAATGATGTTTGGGGGGCTTGTGCGAAGCGGTGGCAGAAGTGTACTAAAGGAGGAGACTCCTTCCTGGATTTAATAGAAGAACTGATAGACAAGTGTAAGGAGGAGGAACTAGAATTGTTTGCCACTCTTGTACGGAGTATTTGGTTTAGGAGAAATAAAGTGGTACATGGGGGAGATTTTACGCCCCCAAATCTCCTTATCCAAGAGGCTATCAAGGCACATCATGATTTTTCTCTGGCTAACACAAAGGTCAAGAATGCAGAATCTTCACAACCACCTTCTGAACCGGTGCATTGGCGCCCTCCACAAGAAGGCAGTTATAAGGTCAACTGGGATGCAGCTTTAAACTCAGCCAACAGGCGTATGGGTATCGGGATCATAGTTAGGGATCATATGGGGTTGGTTATTGCGGCGCGAAGTCAAACTCTAGAGTTCCTTCCAGAACCGGTGGTGGCAGAAGCTATAGCGGCTTTACATGCAGCTGAATTCAGTCGAGACCTAGGACTTCCAACCATTGTTTTGGAGGGCGATTCACTCCAAGTGGTCAAAGAGGTACAAGACATGAGATCAACCTGGAGTAGCTTTGGTCACATTACATCAGATATTCATACAGTCCTCCAAGGGGCTAGGCTTTGGCATATCTGTCATACTAAGAGGGCTACCAATTTTGCTGCTCATGGATTAGCCAAAGAAGCGACTCTCAATGTTATAGATAGGGTCTGGATGGAAGAAATACCCAGTTGTATCCATGATATTGTAATGTTAGAGCACCATGCTCTGTTATCTTAGAGTTTTAACAAACTCTAGATTTTTCGTACCAATTAATGAAAATTACTGTTACCTTTCAAAAAAAAAAGATATTTTTGGGGTAGGGAAAAAAAAAGAACCCCAAAGTTAAGATGGCCTAATTAAAGGCAGAGATGAGCCCAAAATCTGACACATGTAAATAACGCCAGTCGATTGAATGACATTTACTCCGTCTCTCGCGGGAATTCAGCCGAGGTTACGGTCGTGGCCCATTACCGAACACAAGACCACGGACGGCTCAAGCCGTAGGAGACAAGTCGTTGAAGCTCTAATTGAATAAGAGCACATGTACTTATATATGGGTCTATTAATATTTAGTTTAAAAAAAAAAATTGATTTTATTTTAGGTATTTATTTTTTCAAAGCACTTTATTTTAACTATCCATATTCACTTAGAGAAAGAGAAATTCTTCTTAACATTTTTGTCTGTGTGGCATATTCACATTTACTTATTTTGTTTTTAAGAGAATGCTACTTAAGAATGCTGAGTAACATTTCTCTTACCGAAAAGTTTCAACATCTATAAATACTTGGAAAGTTTGGTTTGTTTACTCTTTTAGAAAGTAGGTGTATAAAACATGCCAACTCAACGAATATATATGCGAGATGGACGCCAGAATACAAATAAACATTTCTTTTTTGAAAAGTCCCATTTTCACATTGATGAAAGTTCAATGTGGATAACTTTTCTCAAATATCAATTTCAATTAAATGTTTAGAAGAAGATGAAAAGTCTTAGTCTCTAATGTGCTTAGTTTTTTCTCCAACTTCAATTTCAATTAAACGCTTAGAAGAAGATAAAAAGTCATAGCCTCCAATATGGATAATTTTTTCTCCAACCTCAATTTCAAGTAAATTCTTATAAGAAGATGAAAGTCTTAGTCTCCAATGTATAATTTTTTTCTCCAACTTCTATTTGAATTAAATGTTTAGAAGAATATGAAAATTAGTCTTCAAAGTACATAAATTCCCATTATTTGTGATGTGCTTAATATATAGAATTACATCCTTATTGAGTCTTCAATGTCCAACTTTTTTTTTAGCATCATATTCTATTGCAAATTACTCTTTATACCTATCCATTTTTCTCTTTATTTTTTCTTTAAGTCTTATTATTTCCGGTCCTTGAATCAAGTACTGATAAGTCATTCTATATCTAATAAGTAATAAAAAAGAAATGTTCTTCAATAAATTTTACAAATAAAAGAAAGTGCTTTAATTAACATACTAAATTATATAAAAAGACTTGATTCTTTAAGAAAGAGAAATCATTTAAATATTGTTTTAAACAAATGGTAGATGAAAGAAAGAGGATAGCGAAATTTTTTATATTAAAATAATGTTAAAGGGAGAACTTTTTGTTTTCTAGATGAAGAGAATAATTTTTAGTTTTCTTGGTGTTTTCTTAATTTTGGAAACAACACTAAGAGAAGTTACTACAGAAACTTTTTTAACAGTTTTTCCTACACTAAAAAAAAAAAAGTGATTTAAGAGAAACTGTTGTTATTACTCTAAATACCACTTCAAATTCATATGATTAGCACCACAATACCTAATTCCTTCGTAACACCTTCCTCCTTTTTCAGTGCTCACAAGGGAAGACTTCCTCAGCCCCTTTGGAAGGGCAAGACGTGTGTGTATAAAACAACGGACAGTCGGTCAGTCCCATTGGAAGGGCAAGACTTGTGTGCATATACCCCGACAATTGTGTTAACCAATGAGTGCGAAAAATCAATGAGATGTAATGGACAGTAAAAAATGTCAGAAAGTATAGTATATGTATTAATGATAGACATTTTAAATTTATATAGGAAAAAATTTCATGTCAGTGGCAGAGTTTTCAGAACAATTAATTATTAGCCTTTGCCATTTCTCCTCATAACATTTTCTTTCCTTCTTGTGACAGAACAACATTAAGGGAAACCAACCAACCATTAGTTTCAGAGTTTACCCAACTCTATGGGGCTTCCCACCTTGAGCTCAGTTGCCATCCTTGCAGTTGTTTCTGTCTTGTGCTTTGATTTGCCTACCTATTGCCATTGGCGGGAATGAGACAGACAGAGTAGCCTTACTTGAATTCAAGGCCAAAATAATCGATGACCCTTTCATGGTTTTGAGCTCATGGAACGACACCACCCATTTCTGCCAGTGGCATGGTGTTACATGTGGTCGCCGCCACCAAAGGATCAGGGAGTTGCGCCTGCCATCTCAGAAGCTCGTGGGATCTATATCGCCTTTCATTGGAAATTTGAGCTTTCTAAGGTATCTATATCTCGATAACAATAGCTTCAATCAAGAAATTCCTCAAGAAATAGGCCATTTGCATAGATTGCAGGTACTAGAATTGTCCAACAATTCACTGGGTGGCAGAATTCCTGCCAATGTATCCGGTTGCTCTAACCTCAGGGTTATCAGTCTTGAAAATAACCAGCTGGTTGGAGAAATTCCTATCAACCTTGGCTCCTTGTCAAAGCTTCAATCACTTAGTGCAGGAAACAACAAATTAACAGGAAGGATCCCTCCACTTCTTGGGAACTTATCATCACTATTTGAAATTTTTCTATACTTGAATAATCTGGGTGGGAGTATCCCTGATGCTCTAGGCCAACTTATGAATCTTACAACTATTGCAATTGATTCAAATCAGTTTTCTGGTACCATCCCTTCATCAATTTTCAATCTCTCTTCTATTACAAATTTTGATGTGGGAGGTAATCAAATTCAAGGTAGTCTTCCGTTGGAGTTGGGCATAACTCTTCCTAATCTCAAAACTTTTACCGTTACCTCTAACCAATTTACTGGATCCATTCCTCCTTCAATATCCAACGCCTCGAATATGGAAATACTTCAAATGGGACAGAACAAATTTACCGGAAATGTGCCTTCTTTGGAAAAGCTGCGTAGGCTTCAATGGTTAAGCACTAGCGTCAACCATCTAGGAAGTGGGGGAGCTGATGACTTGAGTTTTCTCTTCTCTTTGACCAATGCCACCAGCTTAGAGCTGTTGGCTATAAATGCCAACAATTTTGGTGGAATCTTACCAGCATGCATCAGTAACTTTTCATCTACTCTTAGAACATTGCAAGTAGATAACAATAATATAATTGGAACGATTCCACGTGGGATCGTGAATCTCGTCAACTTAGAGAGAGTCGAGATGTGGAATAACAGATTCTCAGGTAACATTCCCACTGATATTGGAAAGCTTCAGAGACTACAGTTAATGTTTCTTGACGGAAACAATCTCTTAGGCAACATCCCTCACTCTTTTGGAAATTTGAGTATGTTATTCATACTAGATTTAGCGAATAATGATCTTCACGGAAGCATACCTTCAAGTCTAGGAAACTGCCAATCTTTGAATGTATTAGATCTTTCTAATAATAATCTCAGTGGTACCATACCCCCACAGGTCATGGGTCTCTCTTCCTTATCAATCGGTCTCTATTTGTTCATAAACCGTTTCACCGGTCCCATTCCCATGGAAGTTGGAAATCTGAAAAATCTAGGTGAATTTGATATTTCAGAAAACATGTTAACCGGTGAAATTCCAGGGAGTCTTGGCAGTTGTATTAAGCTGGAGTCTCTATACATGCAAGGAAACTTCTTCCAAGGGACCATTCCATCGAGTTTTGGGTCTTTGAGAGGACTACGAGAATTAGATCTTTCTCGAAACAATTTGTCAGGAAAAGTTCCAGACTTTTTTGTGGGTTTCATCTCGCTACAACTTTTGAATCTATCTTACAATAATTTTGAGGGTATGGTGCCAATAGATGGCGTTTTCAAGAACTCAAGTGCAATTTTAGTCGTAGGAAACAGTAAGCTCTGTGGGGGAATACCAGCGATAAATTTGCCTAAATGCAACTTTCGAAAGTCCAAGAAGACAAAATTGACCTTAACCATGAAATTAATTATCTCCATAATTTGTGGGCTTCTAGGAGTAATTTCTATGCTGTCTTTTTTATTTTTCTGTTTGCTATGGAGGAAAAGGAAAGAAACTACTTCAAGTTCTTCAGAAAATTTGCTTCTGAATTTGTCTTACCAAAGTCTCCTAAAAGCCACGGATGGGTTCTCCTCTGCTAATTTGCTTGGTGTGGGTAGTTTTGGATCCGTGTATAAAGCAATCATCGATGAGGGCAGAACGTCAATTGCAGTCAAAGTGTTCAATCTCCCGCGTCGTGGAGCTTTTAAGAGCTTTCTTGCTGAGTGTGAGGCTCTAAGAAACATCAGGCATCGAAATCTTATAAAGATACTTACAGTTTGTTCAGGTGTTGATTATAAGGGTAATGATTTCAAGGCTCTAGTTTATGAATTAATGGTCAATGGAAGCCTTGAGGATTGGTTGCATCTGACTGCTGAAGAAGATGAGGCGCACCAAGAGCAGAGGAATTTGAATCTCTATCAGAGGCTGAATATAGCCATTGATGTTGCGAGGGCATTGGAATATCTCCATTATCATTGCGAAACACCAATCCTTCATTGTGACCTCAAGCCGAGCAATGTTCTTCTTGACGATGAAATGATTGGACATGTCGGAGACTTTGGGTTAGCAAGATTCTCTCCCGAAGCTAACCATAACTCTTCAACCCACCAGTCAAGCTCTATTGGCATAAGAGGAACTATTGGTTATACTCCTCCAGGTGAGATCATTCGTTATCATTCCTCAATTATAATCCTTTTTTCTTTTAATAACATTTCTAAGTTTGAAGAGGATCAGAGCATGTTTAGCCTCGCAATTTCGCAAGGTAAAAGTGTGTTTTTAAATAAAATCGTGAAAAGTGTTCTATTTGGAGAGTGTGTTTGAAAAAATAGTAGTTTGAAAACATGAAAAAAAAAATTCATAGATTCAAATGGCAAGCATGGGTTCATGTCCTTTAATTTTACAGTTTGACCTTTAAAATCGTAATTTAACCTTTAAATTACAATTTTAAAGGTCAAACCGTGATTTTACCAACTGCTTAAGTGTATTTTTTAAAATTGTGTTTTTATTAACTTAATTTTTAAATTGCTATTTTTTTAAATTGTACGTTTTGAAACCGTTAAACCAAATAAACACCTCCATAGTTTTATTATGCATTTTCTTGGTAAACGTGTAGGATAGTACAATTTTATTTTCATGTCTAGTTTCCCCACATAGAGAGTATCATAGCATAATTCATTTCTTAGCATATACACTTTAATTATATTGTCATATTACAATTAATCATATGTATATATTAAATTGCAGAGTATGGTATGGGGAATGAGGTGTCCTCCTATGGTGATATATATAGTTATGGAATCCTCATATTAGAAATGTTTACTGGAAAAAGACCCACATATGATATGTTTCAAGGCACTCTAGATCTACATTCGTTTGTCCAAGAAGCTTTGCCTGAACGAGCGGTTGAGATTGCAGATCCAATTCTTTTTCAAGAAATAGAAGAAGAAACAACCACGAACAATGCTCATAATAATTACAACAGCACTAGAAGAAGCAAAATTCAAGAGTGCTTGATTTTGATGTTTGAAATTGGAGTTGCTTGTTCTGTTGATCAACCAGGAGAACGGATGAGCATCAAAGATGTGACAACTAAACTTCTTCTGATCAAGAAAAAGCTTCTTGAAACTAGAAGACATGGAGGCGGCCAAACTACCAGTAGACCATAACGTCAGTAGGTAATATTGGTAGCTTAGTAGCTTTGTTAAGCTCATTGCATTTTGCATTTTGCCTTTTGCCTTCTATTTGCTTATTTCAATTTTGATATCCAACAGTACCATTTTTCTGATGATTATAAACTCATTTCATTTTGCCTTCTGTTTCTTTTTTCAATTTTGAGGCTAGAGAATGAGAGCATTCGGCTCTCTAAGACGTTGTTCGGTCTACTCTGCCCCTGAAGCAGGGGTCAGTCACGGCCAAAATTTTGTGCTTTTCTTCTATTGGTCATTCATTTATAATGGTTTACGATAAATTTGAGAAAATTTAAGATTGAAGGTCATTTATGCATGAAAATTGGGGATTTTGGCTCATGGCTTTAATTGTTTCAAATTGAGGGTTTCTTGTGTAACTAGATGATCAAATTACTTGCATGCATGAATGTTTAATTTAGATTAGATGTGATGAATTTGAGAATACTGGCCATTTAATATTTCAGTTTGTTAATATGTGAACAGAAAATTAAGAATCGAAAGGAACATGAAGAAAAACAGAACTACATGAATAAAAATATTGAAAACCTTCGTCAAGCCTGTTACAAATTTAGAATCACTAGACGAGGTGATTTTAAGCTAAAGGCTTTGTGAGTGGAAGGGTGAAAGTTTTAAAGCTGTTGTTTGTAAACATGAATGGGGGTTCTATTGTGTACAGTATTTGGAGATGTAGAAACATTTTTCAGTTTGGTACCTGGTTGCTAACTAAGGAGAAGACTTTGGAAAATATTTGCTGGGAGGTTGGCTCTCGGATTGTGGGGAAGTGTAAAGGAAAATTTAAGACAAATGAAGATAATGAGTGGCTGTGTAATAATTGGGGTATTTCCTCAAGTATTTTGGCTTATAGTTTGGTACCTCTTCAGTGATCTGTTTTGCTGGCTGAGTTTGGAAGAGGTTGTTTGGTTTGTTGCTGAGTTTCTGGAAGAAGATTTATGGAATTTGACTCATTGGTGTGTTGTATAGATAATAGATTCTTTGTTGTTTAGGTGTTCTGTTTTGGTTTCCAGTGCTCTTCTACTAGAGAGCCTTCGTATATTTTGGTTCCCTACCTAAACCAAACATAAAACAAAATTTAATTAGTGATTTAATGCATTAAGCGAATCTGACCTAGGGCATATTGGGCTCAAATTGGAAATTTATTAAGGAAAAAATTGAGATTTTACGATTTGATCTGAGGTATTAGTGTTTGATTGTATATTTGGATAAGATTGAGTTGATTTGGTTAATAAGAGTAGAGAAATTCATGGAATGTTGTATATATGCACGATTTAAGTGAATTTGTTTAACGGGAATTTTTTTCAAACTTCCTCAATATGATGTTTCACAAAAAAATAATAGTTGCTGAAAATTCTTGAGTTATCGTAAAAATTGAGTTGAATCTTACAATTATTAGAATGTGAATTAAAAAAATAATTATATTAATGGTTTGAGCATGATTTTGGTTATGTGAAATATTTATGATCTGATTCGAACACCGGTGTCCTGATTTGAAGGACCATGATCAGAATATGGCAAGCTTAAGGATGGTGTTTAATGATGTTAGGAATGATGGTAAAGTTTATTGCTCATAATAGACTATTTAGGACCTGTTTGGGATTGCGTTAAGAAATAGAGCTTTTAAAGTCAAAAAAAGCTTTTTAGCAAAAGTTTTATTTTTGAGTTTTTCCTAAAAGTATGTTTTGACAATTTTTAGATTAAAAAGTTAAAAAAATACTTTTGGAATTTTTTACTAAATATGACAGCTTTTTGTTTGGCACAACTTTTTAGGTACTAAAAATACTTTATAAACTTTTTAACGCAATTCCAAACGAGCCCTTAATTATTGCATAAAGATGTTTTTACAAATGTTGTTGTATTATGTAAAAGCTAATTTATTACTATGTTAGGCACATACTTGAAAAGCCTACTTTAGTTATGTGATATATTTGTTGTTCAAGTATAATATATTGTTATACATCATGTTAAAATAAAACTCTTACTTTTTCTAAGTGTTGTGATGGTTTTTGTTTGTAAAGAATTGTAACTTATAAAATGAATTTTTCTCACGGGAGCCTGGAGGATTAACTGCTTATACTTGGGTAACTCATTAAATTTTATTAATCTTTTTCAGATAATACAATGGTTCAAGACCCTTCTAATTTGAGAATATAGACGTTCTTATGGTTCGAGCTCACAAGGACTTGGTGAGACGTCTTATTTGTGGTTGATGGATTAGAAATTGGTTCATATTGATGTTTAAACTTGTTTATTTATTATTTTTTTTGTTTTTTGTTTTTGGAGACTTTTTATGTGCTTTTAGATATTTGGAGTTGAATTGTAATTTGTTATGCAGGTTTTTTTAATTCATGGAGTATTGTTGCTAAGACATTTTGATTAGTTTGATGCTACTTGATGGTTATGTAGATATTGAGGACATTTGGGAGATGGAATTTGTGGCTATTAGTTGTTCTGGTTATACTATATTTTTATTTGCAGGCTTTTAAAAATGTCCTTGTTTTAATCAAATATTTGGACCTGCAAAATTTCAACTACAAATTATACTTGAATTTTCAATCAAGAGTTACCACATAATGACTTAGATGCAATTTTAAACTAAGGTATGTTCCATAATTGTCTTGTCTTATTGATGCCAAAATATGATTAATTTCTAACGAACTTCAGAACATTATAAAAAGAGCAATGCTACACATATTATTATCTTACAACTTTTGGCACGTGTCAGCATTTGGTTGGAGACACATTAGTCACTAACATCCTTCAATCACATACTATAAGAGAGAGTTTTAAAATAGTTAGAAGTCTACCATGGATTTTCAACACAAATTGCTTCATTGCAGTAAGAGTTGTAATTGGAGTTTGTAAAGCCTGAAGAAGAACGTGGAGAAGTATATACACACTAACATAAGGCTTAGAATATGGTTGGCTTTTCTCTCTTTCCTTTTCTTTTCAAATTAAGCACAGTGAACCTATAGCTTTCAACTACATCGTTGTGGGATCCATTCTTATGGCCTTGTCCAGTTCAATCTTTTGTATTCAAGCTATCTGGCTGAGTTTTCGAGTCTTAAAGCTCGACTGCAAGGATCAACTGAGAACCAGGGCAAATAATAACGAAGTTTTAATTATATATATCACAATATACACAAGCTGAATATTTCAAGGGCAAATGATAAAGGGCTCCCACAACTAGAGCAGCTCTTAGTTGATTCAGTTTCAAGGTTCTGCCATATCATGAAGAGGGAGGGCGGGGTAGTCGCTTGGCAATTTCCTGCCAAAAGAAGGAACAATGGTACGTCAGTCTTCCAAATGCACAAGAATTTCAAAACTTTCAAAACTATGGACTCCATAGACAAGCCTATGCCCAGGCCCCACTAATAGCCCTTCAGTTTCCCAAAATAGTATGTCAACATAATTTGTCATATAAAGCAAGTGTTCCATGGCCTTACAAGGAAACAAATACAAAATTTTGTATACAGAGCATCCTGTTCACACCACCAATAACAAGAAGAGAACACTTTTAAAACTTCCCCTTAATCTCAATCGCTCTGAGTTGTGTGTGTATCTCAATCTCTTCAGCGGTGCACAGTGGCTGTGGGCTTGGCACAATTAGCTTGCATGTGTTTGATCCCTTAGCTATAAGGTACAGTGAGGATTTTGAAATTTGAGATTTTCAGATTTCTTTAAATTTGGGAGATCTATAGGCAAATAATTAGAGACAAGCCTAAAGGAGACCGGCATGGCCATGGCCTCCCTCCATTTTGTAAGAATCTATATAAATGTATCTCATTTTATACTTTTGCACCCAAAAAATAAAAAAAGTTGATTTGACCGTTGAACCTTAATCAACCAAAAGAAAAAAAAGAACATGGTTCTAGATTTTGTGCGAATAACTTGTGACTCGTCTCATTTTTTTTTTCTTTGTTTCCTCACCCCAAAGCCGTTTGCTGCACTCAATTTTCTTTGTTTCCTCACTAGTCCCACACAGTCCAAGGTGGCAATTTGTGTTTGTATATTGAGTTCGAATTGTGTTGAGGTATAGATATAAAACTATATAAGTCAAACTTAACTCGACTCATTTAATTAAACGGGTTAACCCTTTCAATCTTNTAAACGCGTTATTCTTGGGAGTTACAGCGGCAGACGAATTTATTCGTATTTCACTCTGTGAACTTGCCAAGGATGCCTGGAAAATTTTACAAGTTACTCATGAAGGAACTGAAACTGTTAAATTTTCTAAACTTCAAATTTTTATTTCAAAATACGAAGCAATTAGGATGCAAGAAGAAGAGACATTTGATGAATTTTATGCTAAGTTAAGTGTTATTCGAACCTCTATGATTGGTATTGGAAAGGTTGTTTCAGATGAAGAAATTAATTGGAAGATTTTGAGATCTCTTCCAAAAAGATTCAGATCAAAGGTCACGGCCATTGAAGAAAGCAGAAACATTAAAGAATTAAAAGTTGAAGAACTGGTTGGATCTCTTCAGACTCATGAAGTCAATCACTTTCAACCCAAGAAGAACAAAGGGCTGGCTCTCAAGATTGCTAAGAATATTGATGACTCCTCCGATGAGGAATCCATGGACGATGAAGAACTGGCTATGCTTGCAAGAAGAATGAGGAAATTTTTCAAACCCAAGAATGGGAACTTCAGAAATCAGAACAATAAAACTGGTGAGAAATTCAAGTATGATTCCAAAGGAGTAAATCAAGGGAGAGCTGATTTGGGTAAGAAAGACAAGACTACAAATGGTGTAAAGTGTCATGAATGTGGAGGAATTGGTCATATTCGTGCAGACTGTGGAAATCTGAAAAGATCCAAGGGTAAAGCTGCTAACACCACCCAAAGTGATGAATCCGACAGAGACAATACAGAAGAGACTTTTGAAGATATGGTAAATTACTTGGCTCTTACTACTTTTTATAATAGTTCTTTTGATGCTGATGATTATGTTACTGCAGAATTAAAAGATTTTTCTGATGATGAAGGTGAGGACAGTTTGCAGGATGCGTACAATGATCTTTTCAAAGAATTCTTTAAATTGCAAAAATCTAACAAACGGACTTTGAAAAATCTAGAAGAACTTGTTCTTGAAAAAGAGAAGCTTCTTGAAGATTTGACTGGTTCCAATGCTGTTTGCAATACTCTTAAGTCTGAAAATGCTTTGTTAATTGTTAAGAATAAAGCACTAGAGAAAGAATTATGTGAATCCAAAACTCATTTAACTAAATTCTCTAGTGATAAGCTTGACAAGATGTTGAATGAACAAAAATCTTTTTCTGATAAAACTGGTTTGGGTTTTGACAAATATGCAGCATCTTCTTCTAACATTTCATCTTCTAAGATTATGTTTGTCAAGCCTAACCTGAGTGCAGTCACATCTGAAGAAGAAAGCTCCAAAATTGGCAAGAATGTCCCTTTGATCAACAATGTTAAGGCTGAGCTCAAGATGCCTTCAAGAAAGAAATCCAAGCCTAAATTCATCCCTACTTGTCATCACTGTGGCAAAGTTGGTCATATCCGACCCAACTGCTTTAAGATGAAGCCCTGTGAGTATAAAAATGATAGTTCATATTCTATGAATAATTATGAAGGGCTGTGCAACATGATGAGGGTGGTTTTGACTAGGTTAGATGAGTTGGACAATTATCACAAATCTGCACCTAGTGTTAAGAAAGTTTGGGTTAGGAAGGTTAATACCATTCACCCATTAAGGGGGAGTGGTAGTGGACTCACCTAGAGTTAGGTGGTACATGGGCATGCCTAGGATAGTCTCATCTCTTTCTGTTGTTGTTCCTAGGGCACTTCATTTATTTTCTGAATTTGTTTTATCTTTCTGCATTTTAAAAAAAAAATAAAAAAAAAAATAAAATCTCTGAGTGTGGATTCCTGCAAGGATCTTAGTACTCTTTGAAATCTTGGTTTCAACCTTATAGTTGCACTTTGAACTTCATTCATCTTTTTCTCTCCTCATGTGTTGCTTACTATGCATGGGATGATTATTTCTTCAATGGACAAGTTTTGCTTTACTCATGCAAAGTTTGTGTACATTTCATTCATGCTCATTCTCATGCACTTTTCGATTCTTCTTGTTTAGTTAAGATAGACTGACTTTGTTGTGGTGGATCAAACACTCTTGTGAGGAATGATTTGGTTGCTTTTTCGGTCAAATTGACCATTTGGCTAGTTGAACCTAGACCTAGACCTAAGCTCCATTGTTCAAAAAAGGCACATTCTCAAAAATAAAAAAAATAAAAAAAGGAGAATATTCGAACAAAAGGTTCTGCTGCTTATACTTTGCTTACACTTGTCCTTATAGAAACAGCAGTGGCCAACTCATTGCGGAAAAAGCCGGCCATTAATGGACCTCTGTTTAAAATTGTGCTAAAACTCAGGGGGTATATTGGATGAGGGAAACTAGGCCCTAGCACAAATAAATAAAGGTTTGACCTTTTGATTCGATGTTGCTTATCAAATCTTCCTCATAAGACTTTGTTTGTCTCCGCACTCGGTTCGGTTCACTCTTGTCATTCTTTTGAAGTCTACACCACAACACATGAGCATGAATAAAGTGGTACACATCTCTTGACATGTGTCAAAGTTATTTCAAGTTCACTTCATCCTTTGAATTTCATGCATATTTGGACCTTAAGCCACTTGATGTTTTTGTTGTTCAATTTGTTACTCTGTGAGTTGAGTATTTTTCCTGCGGTTACTAGATTTTTGTTGGGGAACTCACGAGGGAGTGGAGAAATCTTATTTTTCTGAAAATTGTCAATTTTGCATATCATATGTTTTAATGTTCGTTGATCTTGCATATCTCTCATTGCTTTTAATCATGGTTGTTTTGCTTTGTTTATTTACGTGACATCTGTCCTGTATCTATATTGAATCCCTTTTGTCGTTTCGTGACAAAAAAAGGGGGGAGAGAGTTTTGATTTGGTTTGGTTTCATTACTCCAGTCTCTATACGTTTAATGGTGTTTGTTCATGTTTTCAGAGAACAGTTTTAATTTTTGTACTTGAGCATTTTGTTGTAATTGGGTTTGTCACCGAATTGGCCAAAGGGGAGTTTGTTAGTCTTTAGTGTTGGCAAATTCCCAGTGTCAAAACATATTTGGTTGTAAGTTTTAGTCTCAAGTCAAGGTCGGTGAAAAGTTGATTTGAAGACTGTTTTTTATTTCAAGATTGTGTATGGTCTACACAATTGACCCTTCGGACTAAAAGTGATCCTAACTTTTGATTCCGAACTCTGATTGAAGTAACTTCCGGTGGCGTTGGAAAGCTGACTCAAAATGCTACAAGTCGTTATTTCACGAAAAATTCTCCAATTCCAACGTCTATTCAGGGTCAAAATCGGGGGCCGTTGAAGTGAAGACTGAAAATCTGCTCGGCTGCAAGCTCGTCCGGACGAGATTGGAGACGAATTTTGAGCAGAATGCCTCGTCCTTTTCTAATCGCGTCTGCAGTCGCGTACGGACGAGCCTCGGAAATTTTCACTTTTGGGACCGACTTTGTGATTTTGAGGGCTACTTTTTGAAGGCTATTTTAAGGGCCTTTGAAGCACGAATTTTGTATGGATTGGAGGCTATATTTTCAAGAGTTTTAGAGGCTATTTTATTTGTGCTAAGAGAGGTTTAGGCTTGTTTAGAGTAATCATATTGCTCCTCTTCTTAGAGTTTATTGGGTATCACACAATCTTTGTTGCGCAACACTTGAAGCCTATCGAGGTTCCGATATTAAGGAAGATCAATAGAAGAATTTTCCGGAGGTTCTGGGAGAACTACTGCGGTTAGCGGGCAAGCGGGTACTTGTCTAGTACAGAGTGTGTCTCTCCCACAAAGGTTTTGTAAGTATGAACACCTTGTAATTTCATTTTTTCTAGTGCATTGTTTTCCTGGGTTTGGCTGCCCCGGAGTGGTTTACTTTTGAAGAGTTCTTTCAAAAGGTTCCACTTCGTAACCAAAATATTTGTGTTGTGTGCTTTATTGCTTTCATTATTTTTTGTGGTGCTTAGTTTCTTAATTCCGCGTTTATTTGATATACACCTATTCAACCCCCCTTCTAGGTGTTATTTGGAGTTTGTTTTATTATTTTCAAATCTTAATTCTCTAATTTTGTATTGAGTTCGTGTCGAATTCACCGAGTCATACCAAAATTGTCTGCCATTACTACGCGTCAGGTTCAGTCGTATCGAAGTATATATACAAGATTATATAAGTAAATCAATAACTTGACTGCATTTAATTAAATGGTCAGACTCCTCAATCTTAATCCTATAATTTCGTGTTGAATTCTCATTAAATTTACAAGTTGTGTAAAAAATTGTCCGCTCTAGTCCACAGTCCACTCACAATTCTTTTATAATCACCGCTCACGACTCGTGTTGATTTTTGGTGGTGTACCAGTATTGCGTTTTGGACTTTTGATGTATTGTTTGTACTGGTGTGGTGTTGATTTATATGAAATTGCAAACCGTTTTGTTTTATAAATTATAGGAATCATGAGCCTTTGAAATTACAAACCATTTTGATCGAATATGAAATTATAAGACTTATGGAATTTCGTTTTATGCTCACCATTGATCGTCACGATTAAAGAATAGTTTACTTTTTAAAATTGCTGCAATTTCATCATCATCCACCCAACCATTAACATCATCAACAATTTCATTATCATCGATCCAAAAATAGCAGCCATTGTGAGGGTATTCAAATATTTTACTTATATATAAAAGATATATATATATTTTTACATTGAAAGATAAATTGTTGCAAAATCTAGTACATATTCAATTCTAGATGATTTTTGAGATTTAAAAGAAGGCCAATTTCCATAATAATATGTGATTGAATTAAAAATAGAAATATATTAAAAAAACAATTATATTTTCTTAACACCAAATCGATACCAATTTTATATTTTTTATATTAATTTAATCTTCAATCTTAATATTATTCATACTTTGGCCATCGATAAGAATTTATGGTTCTGTTCTTACGGATAATGCTCTTATTCTGCATCTGTATCCACACTCTGCACGGATTCAGATTCTCTTCGGTTCATTAGAATTGGAGAGTGTTCAGTTCACGGCTAAGATTAAATTAAAGAAAAATGTTATCCTTCCAATTTTTCTATCCAACTCCATCCAACTTTGTATAAGTGGTTTTTTTTGTTTTTGTTTTTTTTTTTTTTTAAGAGTTTGTTTTTTGTTTTTGCATTTGTAGGGCCAATCTCTGTCCACATATGTAAAGTTGGATGGAGTTGAATATAAAAGTTGGACATACATTCCTCTAAATTAAAAGGATCCAAGGTCAAAAAATGGGCCATGTCAACAAGCATAAAGTTAACGGCATTCCAAATGAAAGAAACGTTAACTTCTCCCATCCAAACCAAACTTTTCCATCCCAAAGTTCCCACGCTTGCGAGATGGCTTAGCTTGCTCACCGCCGCCAAGAACCACGGCCTCAGATTTCTCACCGTCGTCGGAAATTTCATCTAAACTAGGAAATTTCTTTAAATTGGTTATTTTGACTTCTATTTTAAAAACTCGGTGGTTGATGTTGGGAAATGTTGTGGGTTGCTGGGAGTTTTTATGGCTATGGCCGAATGGAGGATATGAGAAGGTATTTTTGGTGGTTTTCAAAGTAGGCTGAATTTCTTGGAGATTATTTTCAATGGGTTGTGATTTTGGTGGAAGATTGGAGATTTTTCGATTGATTTGGTGTTTTTGTTTGACATATTTTTGGTTGGGCATTTTTCGTTGATAAATGTTGTGGGTATTTTCGGTTGTAAATGTGTTGGCTTGCTGCTATTTAGGAATTTCGGGTGTACCAGTCAAATAGAGTTGATAGCTGTGCTGATACTTGGAGTGCTCTTCGGATGAGGAAACCTCAAGTTGAGTGGTGGAGTCTTGTGTGGTTCTCCAAAGCTATTCCACTGCACTCGTTCCTTTTATGTCTTGCCCTTCGTGACAGTCTTGTTACAGGGGAAAGAATGACAACTTGGCTTGGGGCTATGGTGGAAATATCAACATTGTATTCTGCAGAAGTTATCCCAAACGTCAACCTACTTAGTGAATTGAGTTTTTTCTTGTTTCTTCCAAGGCTTCAGTTCGTCCACTCTCTAACGTTAACTCACGTTAACTCTTCATATTCTGCCTTTTGACGTGGCCTATTGTTGAGGCTTAGATTTCTTAAAGAAATCCTAGTCGTGAACTGGCTTATATCCAGTTCTCTACGACTGGAGAGGATCCTTTTTCACTTTGCACATGACAGATTTTAATAACCACCTGCCAATCGAAGCTCGCCCATAACCGCACACGGGCAAGTAGTTGTTTTTTTTTTTTTTTTTTTTTTTTTTTTTGGGTACTAATCACTTTTGATATCCGTTTGCATTTTAGGCTCTTTTTTTGACTTCTTATTTTTTTTTTTTTTTTTTTTCAACCATGGACTTAATTTATATGAGCATGTTCTTTTAAAGCTTTTTGTGAGCTCTTTTAGATGGACTTAGTCCAACTTTTGAACTAAATACACTAGTAAATTGTAATATGATGATACAATTGAATTGTCAACATTGGGTAATACAAGTATTTATGAACTAAATTCTAATTTGAAAAAAAAAAAAATCTATTTATAAACTCTGGGCAATACAAGTAAATTGAAAAAAAAAAGTTAAAAAAAAAACTACAAAATACAATTGAATTAAATTATATTCTCTAAAAAAACATACAAGTGAATTGACTTAAGTTTTTTTGTTTTTGTTTGTTTGTTTTTTTTTTTTTTTATTTCGCATGCCCTCACTTTTTGTGAGGGCATGCAGACGATAGACGTCCGCTTAAGCGGACGTCTATCTCTACTCAATAACAAACAAATAAAAGTTTAAACATTCAGCACACAAAATGCATGCAACACGCACACCATAATCCACTACATATTACATGATTCATGATTTACAAAATATTACAAATTCACATGCATGCAACATAAGAAATCCATCAAACATTACCGTCTACAAAATCACAAGTAGCACAAAAACTTCGTCAGTTTCAACACCAAAAGCATTCCTTTCCCATGAAAGAATGAAAATGGTAGAGAAAGAGAGAGAGATTAAGGTCTTCTTTGATGAGATAGAAGAAAGTGTTCTAAAGAGAGAGGTAGAGACTAAACATATGAGAGCCAAAAGAGAGAGAAAGGGCTCAAGGGGAGCTGCCATTGTGGAGGGAGGGAGAGGAAGAAAATGTGGCATTAGGGTTTTATTTTCTACTCATATTTCTACGAAATGAGGTCGTTTTGGGATTAAATCTCGAAACGAAGTTGTTTTATAAGACAACACTATATGTGTGTGTGTGTGTGTGTGTTTGTGTTTTAGGGGGGAGGGGGGGGGGAGATGAATATTCCATATTCCGTTTGAGCAAATAATGAATGTGGTACCTTCTCATAATTTATGTAGACGGAAATAGCAGATATTGAGTGATTTTTAACTGCCGACTTAAACACACCTATTGGAAGCATTCGCACACATTCTTCTTTATTTTCTTCTTTTAGAATTAAAAAGGAAAAAGATTCACGGTTATACTTGCCAAGTTGCTAATGAGACATTAGAGATCAATCCTTGGAACTCATTCTTGTTTTTTTTTTTTTTAATCTTTTTTCCTTAAAATTTTATAGACTTATATATAAATTTTTATAATATTGTGAAATTTATTTCATTTTAAATAAATAAATTACTCTTTTGCGATGCCAAAATAAAATAAGAATTACACTTACAAGATTTGATCGAGAGAGAATCAGGGCAGAAGATAATATGAAAAAATTGATGGATACAGAAAATAAGCCTAATACTGAACACTCAAGACATGGTCGACTTAAAGGCCTACTATCAAAAAAGCCTAATGGGTATTCAGCGTCTACACCTGACGGAGTCAAACTTTTCACATTCTACTGACTACTGTACGTTGCACATGAATTCACATAAGAGGTTCTGTCTACTGTTGCACATAAATTCATTCGAGTCTCTCACTTTTTCTTTTTCTTTTTTTTTTTTTCCTTAAAACGTTTGGACATTTCACGTGAATGTGAGTATACCCGTGACTTTCTGGGTTTTTGACTGGTTCGCTTTTTTGGTAAATGAATACTAGTACTAACACCACTTTTAGTTTTTCACGCTTTTTGGTAAATAAATTTGAAAAAGTGATGGTGTGTAGTATTATTTAGATTATTTACTTTCAGCTTAATAAATATTTAGTTAAAATTTAATTTAAAAAATATATAAATTTTTTAATTATGCACTTTTTTTGAAACATCTATATTCAACTCAGTATTTTAACTATTCATTTTTATTTGTTCATTTAAAAGTTAATTTCTACTTACTTTCACTTCATTCCGGTTATCAATATATATATCTTTTTACACAAGGGTCTATATAAATTCTTCGGTGCACGATTTTACACATATCTTGAGCATATTTTTTGTGAGCTAAGAGAGAGATTTCTCATCTGTCTATGCCTTAAATTCTTCGTCTCTTTTAGAGTTTTTCATAAATTAACCACATAAATATTTTTTGTGTTCTACAACATTCCGCCACCTAAGTTCCATGTGGGAGAGAAGATCAAGTAGAAAATTGGTTAGAGTTTGGAGCTATTGCGGTAGAAAACAAACAGGTTATTTGTTTGAATACAAATTAGGGTTTGGTACAAAGGTTTTGGGATTATATACTGCTTTTATTATTAATCTTTTATAGTGTATTGATTTTTTTGGATTTAACTTTTAAAGTGATTTTACGTTTAAAGGGTTCACTTCGTCAATCTTTTTAGTACTTTGATTAATTTGGGTGATTGTTGTGGTTATTATTTTTAATTTGGTATATATGTTGGAAAACACTTATTCACCCCTCTAAGTGTTGTTTGAGGTCTATTGGAAAATTTTAAAATAGATTGCGTAGTTAATTAATCCTTTAGTATTCATATATTTAATTTAAAAGATTTTGGTTTTGTGATCTTTCAATTGTTTAAGGTTTTTTTTTTTTGAAATTAAACAAGAAGAAAGACAACAAATAATAGCTAAAAAATGCAATTTGATTTGGTCGTTTCCTCCGCCTCAAACAGTTCGTAGACAAGCTTATGAATATATATTTTCGTTTTTTCAATAGCTCAAAAATGATGGGTTTTGTTGAACCTCAATTGACGTCGATTTGATGCGTTGTGATCACTGTCGGCGCGTGTCTCTCACGCGCCAGTGAGCGGTACAACTTCTCCGGCCCGCCACTAATCTCACAGCGCCTTCTTTTGCTAGTAAATCTGCTCAGTGCCTTTAATTTCTGTTATTTTGTTATTCCCTGTATTTTTATATGTTTTTTGTTGTGTTGTAACTTTTAATTTAACCCGATCCGGTTGGGCTTCAGACTCATAATCTTTGTTGGAAGCCCCTTTTCTGCTGTTCAATCGCTTGGTCCGTTCAGTTTCTTTGGAAACTAGACTAGATCTAATTTTATTAGTCTGTTCGATTTCTTTGAAAGCTAGACTCGATCTAAGTATATAAGAGTATTCGTACTTTTGATAGTTTTTTCCATCTTATTGAGTCATAGCTTTAATTTGCCGCATTTCCACGTTATTTCCACCTTCCTGATTTTTCTTCGATATTGTGAGGTACTTGTGGTTTGTCTGGTTTGGATTGTCTCATCATTTAGTGTGTTGTTTTTCTGCTTTTGTTACTCTTTGTAATTTGTTTGTTCTTTAAATATAAGGATGTATTAACAAAAAAAAAAAAAAACTTACCATGTCACTGAATAAATGCGTGTTAGAAACGTGAAACAACGAAAACAGTGACATGGTTAATTTTTGTGAATAAAAGTTTTCTACTCCAGTAATGGATAGAAGTAACGTCACACCATTTAATATATAGTTAAAAAGGTTAAATTTATATCTATAAAAACAAGGTTAAATTGATGTTGGTGTAGTTAACCGCGTGCCGATGTACTTGTTTAAATTGATGTCGGGTACGTGTGCCAACATAAATAGCTAGCTGTGATGCTTAAGTCAATTAAGTCAGTTAACAATATGAATGGTTTACTTGACCACTGTTGCTTGTTTTTATAATGGATGCTCTTCTCTAACCGTTCGACCACCATTTTATTGGCAGTGCCCTGTTTTTACTTCGCTGAAATCAATAACGTAGAGAATTAATTCAATAGTTTTTTTCTGGAATTAAGGAATCCTTTGTGTTTAACTTCAATCAATTAAATTTGGATTTCAAATAGATTGCTTACCAGATTCTTTAGTTTTCAAACATTTTAAAAGATTTTGGTTTTGTGATCTTTAAATTGTTGAAGAGCTTTTTTGAAATTAAACAAGAAGAAAAACAAAGACAACAAATAGCTAAGAAAAAACTCCAATTTGACTTGGGCGTTTACTCCTCCTCAAACAGATCGTAAGATATGATAAGCGTTGGGCCGACCTTTTTCAGATGCCTTTAATAACTCCATTCAACGTAGACTTTCACAGCTCACAAGGGCAAGACTTTGTGTGTATAAAACAACGGAACCCGACAATTTTGGGCCCCGTGGTGTAAACCAATGAGTGCGAAAAATCAATGAGATGTAATGTGATTTTATGGTCAACAAAAAATGTCAGAAAGTATAGTATATTTGTTAATGATAGTCATTTTAAATTTATATAGGAAAAAATTTCATGTGAGTGGCAGAGTTTTCAGAGAAATTAATTTAGCCTTTGCCATTTCTCCTCATAAGATTTTTCTTCTTTCTTGTGACATAATTAACAACGTACATTTTCTGTTATGGTGATTATTTATTTCGTTGAACTCTTGATGTGGGTTTTATAAACTCCTAATTACTAATTACTTTTGTTATACGTTAATGGAATATAATATTTAGCGTTACTTAATTTTATCGACTTATTTAAAATAGACCCTCCTATACAATTGGCTATAGAAATTATCTCTTAATTTTTCCAACTTTTTAGGTCTGTTTATGGAAAATTCAGATGAGTGTCAAGTTGCAACTTGATGAACAGTCTTAAAATGCTATATATTAGATTTCATTTCCTCCACCGTCAACCTCACAAAACTTCGAATGGACTTGATCGTGTGCCGCGCTGAAGAACTGTACTAATGAAATGGGTCGGAGACAAGCCTGAGTGGTGAAGATTGTCAAGGACATATAATTAATTGCCCACTTTGGTTCAATCTCTTCTCACTTAGCCTGTTCTGTTTAGTGGCTTCCGCCAATTTCTCTCTGAGAAATATAAGTTCAGAATCCTTGAGCCTCAATTGAGATTCCAACTTCTTCCCCATGATTTCATACGTTTTCAACACACTCTTTTGCAATTTTCCGTTAAATCATTTTAAGAAAAAAATTACATGAATTTAAGCGTTGGTCATGATTTTATGAAATTTACAAAAATATCCACACCTGAATCTTTGATTTTTTTTTTAAATATATATATATATATTTGGTTTTTTTTAAAAAAAATTAGATATTTTAAAAATTTTGAAGAATTTAATGAAAAATTCTAACGAATGGGAGCATTTCAATTAATTGGAACTTTGATAAATTAAATTGAAAGATTTTGAAAGGACATTACAAAATGGGTGACAATTTAGGAGGTAAGCGAAGTTATGTTTTTTGTTTTTTTACTTTATTTGAAACTATTTTATAAAAAAAATTCAAGAAATTTAAAATAGTAACTGTATTGCACTATTAATTTAAATGAATAAAGTTCTTTCATTTAATTAGATGATATTTTGTATTTTGTATTATTTAACCCATGCATCGATCGTACAACTATTTTGATGTTATATAACGAAGATGGAAGCCTCGATTTGAATTATACAGTCGCAAAAGTAAATAAGGGACTTTCATAAAAGAATCAAAATGACATGGTTCACTTATATTATTTCATGATATTTCCCATAATATTCTCCCCTAATATTATCTTTTTTTCTTTTTTCTTTTTTCTTTTTTGTTCAAAGAATCCGTGTTTCACCTATGTCCTGTTTTGCCTTAAATTAATTTCCTTCATTTTATTTTATCGCCCCACCATTTTCATTTATGAGTTGTTACTATTAACGCTTTTAGTTTAATATCTGATGGTTCTCTCTATCTCTCGTTTTGGCATAGGCGTGAGCAGTATAGAGTGGGAGTTCAAAGTTCAAAGCATTTCAACTTTGATCCAAAAAAAAGACGAAAATGAGAAGAACCAGGACAGTATTTTGTGTAACATAAATAGAAATGAAGTAAACCCACTGAAAATTGAACCAAAATTAAAGAAAACGACCCAGAATGGAAGAAGAAATGAATGAATCCTTATTTGACCAGTACTATTGGTAGTGCCTTTCAACGGAAGGTGATATTCTCATATTANTCTCCTGCCCAGATTCTCTCTTGATAAAAATCTATCCTTAGATCTTTAGGCAGGTTAAGAGAATTAACTTTTTTTTTAAAACAAATCTTTCAATTTTTTTTTCTTTAATAGTTTTTTTTCCTGGGAATAGCAAAAGAGTCATTTTTTATTTGTTTAAAATGAAATACATTCCTCCTCAAACAGAATTGTGATCTTACTCTTACTCTCAGTACTCTAAACCAAAATTGTGATCTTTAAATAAATTGTTGAAGAGCTTTTTTGAAATTAATTAAAGAAGAAGAAAAACAAAGACAACAAATAATAGATAGCTAAAAAAACTCCAATTAATTTGACTTGGGCGTTTACTCCTCCTCAAACAGATCGTAGATAAGCTTATGAAATGAAGCGTTGTGATCACTTTCTGAACTTGCTTACTTTTTTTTTTTTTTTTTCTATTCACTGAACTTGCTACATTAATTGCACCTGGAGACGGGCCGACATTTTTTAGATGCCTTCAATAACTCCATTGAAGGGTCTGGTATGAAGTTCTCTAAATGTCTACGGATCAAGGTTCTAATCAATGTCCTTCAACCTTTGCCCCAAGGCTTCTTACTCAATCGCACTGGCAAACCATCTTACCGAATTCATTTTCGCTATGAAAGGTTATCAGAATTCTGCTTCAAATGTGGTAAATTGGGACATATTTCTCCTACTTGTCCAGTCTACAAGCCTCCCATCCTTGATCCTCCGTATTCGGCAGCCATGCGCGCTTTCAATCTGGACAATACGGAGCTTACTGTTATCCACAACACCCTTCCCTCGCATCATCCAGGCAGTGAATCAGGTAATTCTTCATCCCCTGCATTACCCAGAGAAAAAGCTTCTCCGTCCTTCACCTCTTTCATATCTCCCTCTTCTCTCTGTGTTGGAGGTAGCCTAAGCCTTGTGCCTGCAAAACCAATCTCTTCCATTACCGCACCAGTTACCCGATCTAGTTCAGTTCCCACATCTAGTCCTCACCATTTCCCACATATTGTCAGTCTCGGCACACATCTCACTACTTCCTCATTAACTTCATCTGATACTAAGTCACCTCCTGTTAAAACCTCTATTAATATCCCTTCTGCTGCCCACCTACCTTTTGACTTTCAATNTGAATCAGGTAATTCTTCATCCCCTGCATTACCCAGAGAAAAAGCTTCTCCGTCCTTCACCTCTTTCATATCTCCCTCTT
Source organism: Betula pendula (assembly GCA_900184695.1). Lineage (NCBI taxonomy): Eukaryota > Viridiplantae > Streptophyta > Magnoliopsida > Fagales > Betulaceae > Betula > Betula pendula. The sequence continues at coordinate 803,448 of FXXK01000043.1, read as the reverse complement.
CTCTCTGTGTTGGAGGTAGCCTAAGCCTTGTGCCTGCAAAACCAATCTCTTCCATTACCGCACCAGTTACCCGATCTAGTTCAGTTCCCACATCTAGTCCTCACCATTTCCCACATATTGTCAGTCTCGGCACACATCTCACTACTTCCTCATTAACTTCATCTGATACTAAGTCACCTCCTGTTAAAAACCTCTATTAATATCCCTTCTGCTGCCCACCTACCTTTTGACTTTCAATACCCTCTGCCTTCTCACCGCTCAACTTCCATTTTCTCGGGCCTCCACATTCCATCTGCTAAAACGGATAGTCCACCTGGTTTTGGACCATTCCCAAGTTGGGCCCCCGTCTCACTCTCCCCTACCCAGCCCACACTCACCACATCCTGGTCTGATTTGAACCCAATCTCTACGGGTCACTCATCCAGCCCAACATCATCATCTTCCACTCCCACCAGCAAGCTGCTATCCATCTCTGCTTCCTCCAGGAAAATAAATAAGTTGCATATTCCTAAGTTTTCTCCGTATGCCAAGCAAGAAGGAACTCAGTCCTCCCTCTTATCCTCCCAACCGTTTAAGAAACGCAGAATGGAACCATCCCTGTCATTACGTGATGAAATGGACTCGGCTGCCGTGGATGATTCCCTGGATGTGGAAATTTCTGCTGGTTCTGATACTTCTTTGGCTTCTGGTTTGGGGGATGTTCCCTGTAGTATTCCAAGCTCTACTAATGCTGCTTCGGGTATGACGCCATCTTCTAAGGTATCTTCTTCCAGTGCTGCTCCTGAATTGGCTGAGGTGGCGGGCCTTCCCATGCCCCCTGTTATTCCATGAAGCTGCTCGCCTGGAACTGCCGTGGCTTAGGTCGTGGTGCGGCAGGGAGGGCTTTACGATCTCTAATCAGGTCTCACAAACCTGATTTGATCTTTTTATGTGAAACCAAGCTATCAGCATCTCCATTACAGAGGAAGCTTCTTCGGTTGGGCTACCCGTTTTTGAGTCAGCTTCCTTCGGATGGAGCTAAAGGTGGTCTGGTGGTTGCCTGGAATTCTAATATTAACGTTGATCCTCTGTCTGTAAGCAGATATCATATTTCTTGTATAATACATACGGCTCCTACTAATCAGCCATGGCTTTTGTCCTGTCTTCATGGCCCTACTTCTTGGTCTGAGAAACTGGATTTTTGGGATAGCATTGCTCAAACTGGGAATTCTTTTGCTGGACCGTGGATGATCATGGGGGATTTAAATGCTATACTCTCCCAAGCAGACAAGGTTGGTGGCCGTGTTTTTGCAAGTACCACATCTGATCCATTTTATAATTTTGTTCATGCCAATGGTTTGGTTGATTTAGGTTTTGTTGGAAATCCTTACACTTGGTCTAACAAAAGGCAGGGGCTTGCTAATATTAAAGAACGTTTGGATCGCAGTCTTGCTAACCAAGAATGGATTCATATTTTTCCTGAAGCAAAAGTCTGTCATCTACCTGCGATTAATTCAGACCATAATCCTATTCTGATTTATTCTAATGGAATTGCAAGCCAGCTCCCAAGACCTTTTAAGTTTGAAGCTTTCTGGGTTCGTGATCCTTCATGTTTTCAGACTATTGCTACTGCTTGGTTCCCCATTATTGCAGGTTCAAATGCTTTTATCCTTACCAAGAAATGGGCTGCAACGAAAAGTGCTCTTCGATCTTGGAACCAAACTCATTTTGGGAATATTCATTGCTCTATCAAGCAGCTCAATGCAGACATTGATATACTTCAACAATCTTCTCCTTCTTTAGAGAATATTAATCTGGAAGTGTCTCTTCAGTCTAGTCTCCAGGAGCAGCTTCTTCGTGAAGAAACCCTGTGGCAGCAAAAATCACGTGAACTTTGGCTCACTTGTAAGGAATTAAATACCAAATTTTTCCATGCTTCTACTGTAAATCGTAGAAGATTTAATTCTGTATCTTTGATCAAAAACAATGATGGTGATTGGCTAAAAAATAGATCAGATATTGGTGATTATTTCTGCTCTTATTTTGCTAAATGGTGCTTCACTACTTCAAATCCTACTTTTGATATGGATCTGGATAGACTATTCCCTTCTTGCATTTCAGCTGATGATAATAATATTTTATGTGCTATTCCTGATGAATTGGAAATTTATCATGCGGTATCGCATTTAGGCCGTACCAAAGCACCGGGTCCAGATGGTATGACGGGTTTATTCTATACAACTTACTGGCAAATTGTAAGATCTGATGTGATTCTCTTCGTTCAGGATTTTTTTCGAGGTGGTTATATGCTTAATGAGATTAATCATACTAATTTGGTCCTTATTCCTAAGACGGATAACCCATCTCGTGCGAACCAATTTCGGCCTATAAGTCTTGCGAATTTTAATTATAAGATTATTTCCAAGATTTTAGCAAATCGTTTGAAGCCTTTCCTGGATAATATAATCTCCCCTAATCAATCTGCTTTTTTAAAGGGGAGATCTATTCATGATAACGCCATTATGGCCCATGAAATTTTTCACTCTATTAAGAAAAAAAGAGGAAATGGTGGTTGGATGGCAGTGAAACTGGATATGGCTAAAGCTTTTGATCAGATGGAATGGTCATTTCTCTTACATATTTTCAGGCTTCTTGGTTTTAATGATTTATGGATCCATCTCATTAACCAATGCTTATCTTCAGTAAAATTCTCTGTGATGTTGGATGGCTCCCCATATGGAAAATTCTCCTCTTCTCGAGGATTAAGGCAAGGTGATCCTCTTTCCCCTTTCCTTTTTATTCTTGGTGCAGAGGCTCTTTCAAGATTGATTTTATCTGAAGAACATAAAGGAAAATTGCATGGGATTAAAATTTGTCGAAACAGTCCTTCTGTTTCACATTTGGCATACGCAGATGATTTCTTTTTCTTCTCCAAAGCTAAGGAAAGTGAAGCTGATATTTTCCTTAAATGCCTCAAGATTTATGAAGGTTGGTCTGGACAGATAGTCAACTTTACTAAGTCGTCTATTACATTCAGTAAGAATACCAAACCTCATACTATTTCTGCAATCAAGACTATTTTGAATCTGAAGCAAATTCCTCCTTTGGCCAAATATTTGGGATTGCCATTATTCTTTCACAGAAATAAAGCTTCAGCTTTTGAAGATATTAAACAGAAGATTCTCAGCAGGATTTCAGGTTGGAAATCTAAACTTCTTTCTCAAGCAGGGAAAACTATCCTGATTAAGACAGTGGCCAACTCCATCCCTACTTATTCTATGTCTTTGTTTAAGTTTCCTCAGAGTTTATGCAAAGATCTGGATTCAGCTTCTCGGAAATTTTGGTGGGGTTTTAATTCCTCTAAATCCCATAATCTCTCCCTTTTAGCTTGGAATAAAATTTGTTCCCCTAAATCTCTGGGAGGTCTTGGTATCCGGCTTATGGGTAATCATAATTCTGCCCTTCTCGCGAAGCTAGGTTGGAAAATTCTCAACAAGCATAATCTTCTATGGGTTAGGGCTTCGTCCTCAAAATATCTTCGGCAAGCTGATCTATTGGAGGTTTCCTCTAATCCAACAGCGTCTTGGATTTGGAAAGGAATTTTGAACCATCTGGATATCATTAAAGCTGGAGCTTGTAGAACTATCTCTGTTACTTCTAATTTTAATGTTTGGGATACTCCTTGGATTCCTTCCCTGCCAGCTTTCAAGCCCACTCCAATTGCAAACTCTATTATTAGTCACTCAGAAGTTATGTCTGACTTGGTGGATGCATCCTCGGGGCAATGGAATCTCACCAAGCTCAACCAGTTTTTTGATGCTACTTCAGTGGAGCATATTCTAAAAATCCACATTCCAAGGTTATCCCCTTCTACTAATTGGTTTTGGGTTCCCAACTCATCAGGTCTGTTTTCTGTAAATTCGGCTTATGATATTGCTTCAAATTTACAAGATATTTCTGGTGGTCCTTTATCTTCAGAAGATTGGTTGAGACTTTGGAATCTCAAACTCCAACATCGGTTTAAACATCTTCTATGGAGAATTGCCTGGAATTTGTTACCCACCAGGATGAATATTTTTAAGTTCAAGTCTTCTGCCTCTCTTGAAGATAAAGTTTGCCCTGTCTGTAATGGACCTTCGGAGACTATTCAGCATATATTTTTTGATTGTATATTGGCCAAAGCCATTTGGAGATCTTCAAATTGGCCAATGGATTTCTCGGGGTTTGCAGTTTTACCTATTGTTGATTGGATTCATGCTTTCCTGCATCCAAATTCTGAATTTGGAATTAGTATAGCAGAATCTGGAGACTTCCAACTATCGCTGATGATAATTATTGATGCTATTTGGTGTGCTAGAAGTAATCGGGTTCACAATAATGTCATCACTCAGTTGCCTAGTATCTTAATACAGATCCAGAAGACTACACAAATCCATAGGCAAGCTTGGTCTGATAAAGATTATTTAATCTCTTGGTCTCCTCCTTCTCTTGGCTTTCTTAAGGTCAATTTTGATGTTGCTGTTCGACTTAATTTTATGGTTGCTGCTGCTGTTATTACTGATCATAATGGTTGTCTTCTCTATGCTGTCGCCCGGAAAATTCCTTTACTAGACATTAATGCTGGTGAAGCAAGGGCAGCCTTATTAGCAGTGGAAACAACGGCTGAAGTTTTCCCTTTATCCAAGATCATCTTGGAAGGAGACTCTTTGGTTACAATCATGGCTTTGAATCATCCTGACTTTTGTTCTGATTGGTCTTCTAGGGGAATTCTTTCTGATGTTCTTTCTACTTTAGCTTCTTTTTTTTCTTGGTCTGCGACCAAGGTTTCTAGGAGAGCTAATCTCCGGGCACATTTAGTTGCCAAATGGGCCGCTTCCCATAATTGTTATGGTAGCATTCCCACCTCCCTCCCCTTTCTCTCTGCTGTAAGAATTAAGAGTGGGCATGACCCACCTTGATCCCTTCCCCTTTTCCCATTATCATATATAAAAAAAAAAAAAAACGTACATGCACTTGCTCCTTTTTCACAGCTCACAAGGGCAGACTTGCTCTGTCCCATTAGAAGGGCAAGACTTATGCATATACAACGACAATTTTGGGCCCCATGGTGTAAACCAGTGGCAGCGAAAAATCAATGAGATGTAATGTGATTTTATGGTCAACAATAAACATAGCCTTGTGGCAGAGCAACATTAAGGAGTACCAACCAAGCTTCAGCTTCAGAGTTTTCCCAAATCTATGGAGCTTCCCACCTTGAATTCAGTTCTCATCCTTGCAGTTGTTTCTGTCTTGTGCTTCGGTTCCGCCACCTATGCCACTGGTGGAAATGAGACAGACCAACTAGCCTTGCTTGAATTCAAGGCCAAAATAATCCATGACCCTTCCATGGTTTTGAGCTCATGGAATGACACCACCCACTTCTGCCAGTGGCATGGTGTTACATGTGGTCGCCGCCACCAGAGGGTCAGGGAGTTGCGCCTGCGATCTCAGAAACTCGTGGGATCTATATCGCCTTTCATTGGAAATTTGAGCTTTCTAAGGATTCTATCTCTCCCAAACAATAGCTTCAGTCACGAAATTCCTCAAGAAATAGGCCGTTTGCATAGATTGCTTGAACTACGGTTGTCCAATAATTCACTGGGTGGCAGAATTCCTTCCATTCTATCCAATTGCTCTAACCTCAAGCTTTTCAGTCTTGGTTATAACAATCTCTCAGGCAACATCCCGCACTCTCTAGGAAATCTAACTATGTTAATCCAATTAGCTTTCAATGACAATAATCTTCAGGGAAGCATTCCTTTGAGCCTAGGCAACTGCAACTTTTTGGTCTTATTGGATCTTTCTAACAATAATCTTAGTGGTACAATACCCCCACAGGTCATCGGTCTCTCATCCTTAGCAATCTCTCTTGATTTGTCCCGAAACCGTTTCACGGGTCCCCTTCCCATGGAAGTCGGAAATCTGAAAAATCTAGGTGCTTTGTATATGTCAGAAAACATGTTATCTGGTGAAATTCCAAGTAGTCTTGGTAGTTGTATTAAGCTGGGAATTTCTGACGTGCATGACAACTTCTTCCAGGGACCATTCCATCAAGCTTAGGTTCTTGAGAGGAATTCAAGAATTAGATTTTCTCGAAATAATTTGTCAGGACAAATTCCAGACTTGTAACGCCCAGGAAAATAATTAAGCAATTTATTGCTTATGACCCTTAAGCAATTTAAATTAATAAAATGTAAATAATATTAATTAATAATAATAGTGGTGTGGTAATAATATATAACAATATTATTTAATAATTATATTAAGAGAATTGGAATAAAAATATATTCCGCTAAGTGTAATGAAATTATAATAATAATAAGTCCTAGTGTGACATATAATTATTTGTATGTGTAAATGATAGTCAAATTAAATATGTGGTCATACATTAATAGCAAAAGATAGAATTAAAGTATAGTGGGTTTAATGTTGTAAATTATAAAAGATTGGGATTTGGAATAAAAAGACAAACTCCCATTGCCACATGTTGAATTATGATTGGCTAAGTGGGGATATCTTATCCATATATCAAGACAAGACAAAAAGAAAAAGGAAAAGAAATTGGAATAAGGGCAAAGCCCTTACCCCCCACGTCACCCCTTCCTTTCCCTTTCTTTTTCTTTTCTTTTCTTTTTCTCTTCTTTCCCTCCCCTGTCACGCACGTTCCTTCTCTTTCTTTTCTTCCTTTTCTTTTTCTTCTCCCTGCCTCTTCTCTGTCGCACGCCCAGCCCCTCTTCCTTCTCTTTCTTTTCTTTCTCTTCTCTTCTCTTCTCTTTCCTTCTCCTTGCCTTTCACGCACAGCACCGAGTGTGAGAGAGAGAGAAGCTGAGAGTGAGATGCAGAGATTGAGAGAGAGTGATGCAGTGAAGAAGAAGAAAAACATGGGGTTTTTGGCCATGGATCTTTGCTAGGTAAAATCTATAGCCTTTTCTCCATATTTTCGTGTTACCCATTGATTATAGAGCATGAAAATCATATGGATTGCTATGATTTTGCTAGGGTTCGAAATTTAGGGTTTTCATTTGGGGATTTTGATGAAGGTCCGAATGGGTTGTTGTGAGGTAAGATCTCTAGCTTCCCTTTGTATTTTTGTTTTACCCATTGATTATAAGACACAAAAATTATACAAATTGGTATGATTTGTGTTGGGTCCGAAAATTGGGGTTCATGTGGAGTTTTAGGGCTTTTGGGATTTGGTTTGGATTAATGTCCGAAATTGGTTGAAATTTGAGAATGTGGTTTTTAATGGTGTTGAATCTTGAGTTGGGGCCTTTGTTGTTATTGATGTTCCATGGAATGGGTCTCTATGGAAGAGAAGTTTTCCTTAGGTATTTTTCTAGCAAGACCAAATGGGCTTTATGAATAGGTGAATGTCCCTTGTTGTTTGTAAAGGGGATGTTCATTGGTTAGCTTTATGTTTGGCTTGGTTTATGGGCTGAATGGTTTAGGAAAGTAATGCTAATTAATATGTGTAAAGAGTTTGTTAAGATAATTTTAATAAAGAACCTATTTAATAAGTAAATGGTTAATGTAATTCAAGATGTATCTTGGAGAGTTCAAGACTCTCTATTTCACTTAAGCTAACAAATAAACTATGATAAGGATAGAAAGTGGAGTAAATAAATAAAGATAATATTAATCTATAGTGATAAGTGATAAGTTGCAATGATAATGAGTTGTGATGTTAAATGTGTAGATAAAGATAAAATGTGATAAGGACATAAAGTGGAGTAATGAATAAAAGATAAGTATAATCCATTTGCTACGATAAGTTAATAATGAAATTGGTTAATAAGCTAAAGATCAAAGTTACTCATATGTTTATCTAATCAAATGATAGAGTATTAAATATAATAGTTAAGATGAGAATGTCATCGGATAATAATAATATGTTTCCAAATAGCCTTAGTCAATAAATATAAATTAGCAATATCATATAAATACATAAATTAGCTTTGAGTCCAATTGGAATGGTAATTAAATAATTAATGCACTTACTCATATCCAATATATATATGGTTAAGTGTGTTATTGAATTAAGCGTAGCTTAACAAGCATTTAACATAAATATATATATTATATGACCAAACGTACTTGGTTATCTTAGATTAATAATGTAATAAATTGATAATACAAATAGTGAATTCCTTAAGTATGTAATTAATTGGAGTAAGTCCTTAATGTGTAAACTCGCATATGGATAGCCGGTGTTTAGCTAGTTTAAGAAAGTTAGCAAATGCGACGTGAGAGCACGTGGGTAGCTTTTATGTGTAATGGATTTAGAAGTTTGGTAGTCTAACCGGATCTAATGATGCGGTTGATTGCAGGCACATAATATGGGATTGGAGGCTTTAGGGCTAAATCTAGTCCTCCAATGCATAGTATGCGGTTGTTGGATCGAGATGATTCCAAAAAGCACAATGAGCGTGAGTTATTGAGATTGTCAAGCATCAAGCGGAAAAAAAGGTTAAGTATTTTATACTTACTGAGAATGATACACACCTTAAAGTGTTTTTCATGGCTTTGTTTCCAATGTTTAAGCAGATGTAGTATTGCTAAACCAAAATAAATATTTTTATGAATTTTGAAGAAACATATCAAGGTTTTAAAAGACGAACCGATGATATCTTGTGACAATTCATGGTTTGTTGCTTTTGAACTATTTCATGAGAACTTTATGAGATTTGATGAAGCTGATTGATGATGAGTTTTATGCTTTGTTGATGTTTATGATTCATGCGAATTGTTGACATGTTGAAGTTTTATGCATGCCTTTATTGATTTTGATATTGAGAAAAGGTTAATGGCAAATTTTATACAGAGTATTCTAAGAGCCATCATGTATGAAAAGCATAAGGTAATATGTAAACCATCGCGCCACCAGGGTTGTAAATATCTGCGGTGCCACAGAGAAATGAATAAGAATATGCGAAACCCGCGCACGCATGGGTTTTTTCCGGCCGTGTTCGGGGTGGGTGTGGGGGGCCGATGTCGGCGTTTGGTCCTCTGTGGCGTTCGTTGCTATCGTTCGGTGTCGCGTTGGGCCGCTGGTGGTTGGCGTGTCGTCCGCTTGCTCGTGTTTCTGGGGATTCTCTCTTCGCGGTTTTTGTTTTTTAGGGCCTCTCGCTGGGGGTCTTCGTGTCGGAGGAATTTTTGAAATTCCATCTTTTCATGCGGTCAGTGAAAAAGGCCCATCTTCCGCGTGGCTTCATGATCTTGTGACTATGCTGTGGAAAGAGAACCTATCATCCTTTTTGTCTTTCACTGCGCATGATCGTTTGACGACTCCCCTTGATTTTTGTGAATGTCCGAAAGCCTCCTCTCACCGATTGGGCTAACGCTCGTCCTTCATTGATCATATATGCTCTCATTCAACGATCGTTCAAGGTTCTGCATGGATGCATTGATCGGTTCGCTGGTACCAGGGGAATATCTTAGCGTCCGAGCTGTTTCAATACAGTCCTTTTGGTCAACTTTGCCGCGAACCACTTGAAGATATGAACAGATGACATGCGATGGGTGCTGAATGGAATGTAGAGATGAAAATGAGTGAATGGTCTGTGTAAGATTAGTTCTCCACTTGAGGTAGGAAAGCACCTTTACACACCGCAGCTTGTTGGATTATATCTTTAACACTTGATACCCTGGCTATTCACTACTTTAAATAGAACGACTATTTCATACATGGGCGATGAAACAACCCACCTGCTACTTGTAAACACTACTCCTAAAGAATGGATAACCATAAGCCAATATATAATGAACAGAATGTATAAAACTTAGCCAAACACAAAGATAAAACTATTACCCAACTAAAGAAGCTGATTAAAAAAAAAGGGGGATTTCATCTTCTTAGTTTTATTCTTCCTGCATGCTACTGTATCTTAACCACGTGGAAATTCTCAATTCCAAGTACCGTGCGTTAGGCTTTCCTTCTTCCTGACGATTACGGGTCCCTATCAGGCACTCTGTCGGAATTCATATTCAGCAAAGGTTCTGGTTGTTCATCTTTCGAGACATCTCATCGCATTGTATGGAATTTGGCCCGTTTTTGACAACTTAAACTGCTGCAATCCAAGTGCCAGGTTGTCGTTGCAAGTAGCTAAATTCTCGGAGAGGTCGAGTTTTCTGACCACAGGGATTTTGGGGAACAAAGAAACGACTAACAAATAAGATGAGGAAAATCAATGACAAATTGATTTTGATTTGAATATTTCTTTTAATGATTGCCATAACAAATATAAAGCGGAAAACAACTAATTAAAACAATTGCTAAGGCATTTAGGTTTACTTTAAACCAGGACTGAAATTATTTATTCCTTAATGTTCAATTAATATTAATAACTCAACTTGAAAGCAGCTAAGGAGTGCACCCAATCGGGAAGAATGAGAGCAGATGCATCATTAAAGAGAAAATATCATTAAAAGATCTAATCTTAAAATTGATTGATTTATTACGGCAAATTGGTTATTTGATTCGCATGGGAAATTCCAAGCATTCACTGTACCCGTAGTTAAAATGAATCAAGGAATTTACAGAACAAAAACCCTTTTAAAATAAATCAAGCAATCAATTTTAAAAAGATCGATATATAGAATCCATAGAAGTTGAGTTGAAGAAAATTA
>FXXK01000043.1:781077-791441 GCA_900184695.1 Betula pendula | reverse complement strand
GCTGAGTGTGAGGCCTCGAGAAACATCAGGCATCGGAATCTTGTTAAGGTACTTACAGTTTGTTCAGGTGTTGATTATCAAGGTAATGATTTTAAGGCTCTAGTTTATGAATTCATGGTCAATGGGAGCCTTGAAGATTGGTTGCATCCGAGTGTTAATGAAGATGAGGCGCACCAAGAGCGAAGGAACCTGAATATTTTTCAGAGATTGAATATTGCCATTGATGTTGTGAGTGCATTGGAATATCTCCATAATCATTGCCATGCACCAATTCTCCACTGTGACCTGAAGCCAAGCAATGTTCTTCTCAACGATGAAATGGTTGGACATGTCGGTGACTTTGGGTTAGCAAGATTCTCTCCCGAAGCTAACAATAACTCTTCAACCTATCAGTCGAGTTCTATTGGTGTAAGAGGAACAATTGGTTATACTCCTCCAGGTAAAGACACTCTTTATCATTCTTCAACTATATTCCTTTTTCTTTTAATGACATTTCTTAGTTTGAAGAGCATAAGAGTATTTTTTTTGCCTTGCAATTCTGCATGGTAAAAGGGAGTTTTTTAAACAAAATTGTGAAATATGTTATGTTTGGGGAGTGCATTTGAAAAAAAGGTGGTTTGAAATTGCAAGCGTGGGTTTCATTTTAAAAAAACGCACAAATTTAAAGGTTAAATAACGATTTTACAAATTCTTAACTGCATTTTTAAAATTGTGTTTTTCATAAACTATAATTGGAAATCATTATTTTTTTTAAACCACATGTTTTAAAACTACTAAACCAAACAAACACTAACATAGTTTTATTCTACATTTTCTTGGTAAACATTTAGTATCATTACATTTTTTATTTTCATGTCCGGTTTCATCACATAGAGAGTATCATAGTATAATTCCTTTCTTAGCATATACACGTTAATTGTATAGTCATATATATATGTTGAATTTTCAGAGTATGGAATGGGAAATGAGGTGTCATCCTATGGTGATATATATAGTTATGGGATCCTCCTATTAGAAATGTTTACCGGAAAAAGACCCACAGATGACATGTTCCAGGACACTCTAAATCTACATTCCTTTGTCCTAGAAGCTTTGCCTCAACGAGTGGTCAAGATTGCGGATCCAATTCTTTTTCAGGAAAGAGAAGAAGAAACAACCAGGAACAGATCTCATAATAACAGCAGCATTAGGAGAAGCAAAATCCAGGAGTGCTTGATTTTGGTGTTTGGGATTGGAGTTGCTTGTTCTGTTGAACAGCCCGAAGAACGGATGAAGATGAAAGATGTTGTAACTGAGCTTCATTTGGTCAAAAAGAGATTTCTTAGCATCACTACAACGCGTGGAGGCGACCAAACTACAAGTAGACCATAACATACATCAGCAGGTAATATTGGTAGCTTAGTAGCTTTATAAAGCAGATTTATGAGGCGTCGGTCCAATAGTATTATAAGCTCATTGCATTTTGCCTTCTCTTGCATTTTTAAGATGAGACTACTTTTGAGTTTCATAATATGAGACTACTGTCCATCTGTAGTAGTGTCAGTACGTTTAAGATAATTCAGTTTGGGGTTTTTATGCTTCGGCTTTAATTTACGAAAACTGATGGTTGGGTTATGTTAAGGAATGTTAGAATCAAAAACCCTAGCCGCTCTAGAGAGAAAAACCAAAAAAAAAAGATACGGCCGGGAGAGGAGGGATCTCTTCCCTATTTTCTCCTCCCCCTCATCTTCCTCACGTGATGAGCACAGTAGGTTTTACCGACGTCCTCTCCACCATCAATGGCCGGATTCTACCTTCTCTATCATCCATAGCCTCAGATCTGCTCTTTGAAAGTTTTGGTTTTGGTTTCCCAAAACCAGATCTGAAACTTTTAGAGAGTTTTCCCCCTTTTGCGCCCCTCCACTATGTTCCGGGACTCCTACGCTTCTTTCTCCCAAGCCGGCCAACCTCCCTCCGCTTCCAGTCGGTAGATCTGCTTGGTGCTGCTTGATTTTATTGTTTTAATTTTATTTCTATTACTGTTTATCCCTGCCCTTCAAGTTGAGGGAGGTGATTTTCCCTAACTTTCGGGTTGAGGGAGCTTTAATAATGTTGGTGTGAATTGGACTGCCTATATCTTCGAATTTGTCTGCTTGTTGCAGATCTGATCTATATAATATAACCAGAGTTGTACATAGGTGTGTGGAAGATTATGTCATAGATATTTGCTTGTCTTTGCCTATGACTTATAAGTTCATAGCCTTTGGCTATGATTATCGAAGCTTGTGGCTTATTGCCTTAGTTTTTTATTGTAAGAGCTTTTGCTCAAGAATTGTTATCAATGGAAAAGTGGAAATTCACATTCAAAAAAAAAAAAAAAGGAATGTTAGAATCACTCATTGGATCATTAAATTTTAGGAATTTACGACCAATTTGAGGAAATTTAAAATTTATGGTCATTTATGCACGAAAATTAGGAATTTCAGTTCTTGGCTCGTTTCAAATTGACGGTTTCATTGTGTAACTAGCTAGCTGATCAAATTACTTGCACGAATTTTTAGTTTAGGTTAGATGTGATTAATTTGAGTACGTATACTCCTAAAATTGAGAGTTTAAACATGGAGTTGAGACATTTAATTAGTGAATTAATGCATGTAGTGAATCTAACCTAGGGCATATTGGGCTCAAATTGGAGATTTATCAAGGAAAAATTAGGGATTTTGCGATTGATCTCAGATTCTCAGGTATTGACGTTTGATTGTATTTTTGTTTAAGATATATCGAGTTGATTTGGTTAAGGAGCGCAGAGAAATTCTTGGAATTTGGTTAACTGTATGTAATTTCTTCAAACTACGTCGTCAATATGATTTTTCAAAAAGAATAATAGTTGCTGAAATTTTTTGAGTTATCTTAATACCATGTCTTATTTTAATTTCATGTGTTAATTTAGTCAAATTAATTGCGTATATTAGTCGAGATATATATATTTCGTAATGAGATGCATACATGTTTTAATTATATCACTACTTCTTAATTCGTGTGTTGAATCTTAGAATGATTAGAATGAGAATATACTTTAAAATTCCCTACCGCAAGTGCGAATGATAATTAGACGATTACTTATATATATATGCATAAAAGTGTTTTTAAAAAATGTTACTGTATTATGTAAAATCTAACTTATTACTATGTTACACACACTTGAAAAGCCTACTTTAATTATCAGATATATTTGTTTGTTCAAGTATAATATATTGTTATACATCATGTTTAAATTCATACTTTTCTAAGTTGTTGTGATGGTTTTTGTTTGCTGAAAAAAAGAAGTTACTTATAAAATGAATCGGTCTCATGTGTGGATTAACTTCTTGTACTTACCAATTAAGGTAACTCATTGAATCTTATTAATCTTTTTTCAAATAATAGAATGGTTCAAGACCCTTCTAATTTGAGAATATGGAAGGTTCTTATAGTTCAAGCTCACAAGGACTTCGTCTCATTTGTGTTTGATGAATTAGAAATTGGCTTATATTGAAGTTTAAACTTGTTTATTTATTTGTTATTTTGAGAGACTTTTTATAAATTTGCTTTTAGAAATTTGGAGTTAGATTGTAATTGTTGTGTAATGTTTTATCCCGATCATGGAGTACTGTTGCTGAGGCATTTTGATTATTTTGATGCTATGTGATGGTTACGTGGCCAGATATTGAGGACCTTTAGGGGATGGAATTGTGGCTATTAGTTGTTCTAGTTGTACTGCGTTATTTTATTTTATTTCTATTTGCAGGCTTTAAAAAGATTTCATAATTTCAACTTTAAATTATACTTGAACTTTCGATCAAGCTTTACCACACAATGGCTTGGATGCAATTTTAAACCAAGGTATGTTCCATATGTTTTCGAATTGTTATTTTTTGAAAACGTAATTTCATACAAATTCATGATTATGTTTAAAGACGCATGTTAGGTATGCAAAATGGATCGCAGCACCAAGCAAATTGTGTGTTCAAAGAGCAAAATTTGCCCGAATTTGAGCTCCATATGTTTGCAGCAAAATTTCATAATTTTAATCAATATAGGACTTTTCACTCTAGATTGAGTTTTCCATGAGCTATGAGAACGGCGAAGTTGAGGACATTTACGTCCGTGAAGGGTCAACCAAAAAGACAAAACAAGAAAAGAGGAGATTGATTCTAAAGAAAGAGCCAGCACATGCGTGGGCTGAAAAAGAGGGGACAGAAATGCAGATAAAACCAAAGCTGATAAAGAGGAACTAGAATAGCTGTGTGAATTGAAAGAAAGGAAACGACAAATGTTAGCCTCATAAATTTTTTTTTTAAAAAAAAAAAATTCTAATAAAGTGATGTGGCAAGTTGATTGAATTTCTCAACTTTGATATAGCAATTGTACCGTTGGATTTGGGGGAATGGGGGGTGTAATAATCAAATGGTCACTTTCTAAAAAAAAAAAAAAAAAAAAAGAAGAAGAAGAAGAGACTCGCTCATTGTACCTTAAAGCGGAGAGAATCAGTGTACCTTAAAGTAGAGAGGGGCCAATCACAGGATGAAATGGACCCCTCAGTTTGATCGTATGTTTGTTTACCACTCTCTAGAAATTGTTCCATTTGTTGTCTAAATCAATCTCTCCCACCAATGGTTGCAGCGAAAAGAAGTGGATAAAAAGGAATCGATAAATGGAATTAAGAGCCCAAATATTTAGTGGTATATATAATCTTCCATTATAACAAGTTGTTGTGTAGACCAGTATCAGTATGATAGACGTCTAAAGGTTGAACTTGGAAGAAAAGCCTTTAATAATGTGAACGATCGTTCAGGGACTTTCATAAAATAATCAAAATGACATAGTTCACTTACATTATTTTATATGAAACTAGTTTACAAAAAAAAATCCTTTGAAATTGTTAAAAAATTATAAATATTTTCGTTTAAAACAATTATTTTCTTTGTTTTTTTTTTTTCGAATTCATTAAGGGCTAGAAAAAACTAAAACTAAAGATTTTTTTTTAAAAAAATTAATTAATTTTATTTTTTTAAAAAAAAACAACCACCACTAAATCGGCCAAATTTAAAATTAAAAAAAATTATAAAGATTTTCGTTTAAAAAAATTATTTTTAAAAAATAAAATTAAAAATTATTATTATTCTTATCCTATTTTTTTTTTCGAGTTCATAAGGGTATTTTTGTTTTATTAAAAAATTTGTAAGATTATTTTTGTCTTTTTGCTGGTATTGGGGGAACATTGACGATTGTTTGGTAATTTGGAGGGACCATTCTTACAATTGAAAGTTTAAAGAGTATATTTTTAATTAGATGATAGTTTGATAGAGTATGTAGACTTCTCATAAAATATATGATATGATTCTATAATAGGAGACGGTGGAGGAAAAAGATAAAAGAGAAAGGAATGGAACCTGGCCCATACCCCTACAATTTTGGGCCCTGTGGTGTAATATTATCAATTAGTACGAAAGTCATTGTCCAGCATTTTGTATGTATTCAGTGGCACAATTTTGAGAAGAGTCCATTTCTATGTATTCAGTGGCACAATATATCATAGCATTTTTTGCATCCTTTACAATCGTTTAAACCAAGCATGGGGCTTCCCCCCTTAAGTTCCGCAGTCTCTTGCTCATCAGCTTTTTGCATCCTAGCTTACAATCGTTTCCGTCTTTTGCTTTGGTTCGTAGCTAGGCTGATTTGGCTTCATGGATTAGTACTTATGCTTAATGTCAAGTGCTAGGGACCAAAGTTTTCACCATTGCTTAGTACTCTATTTTAACTTCTTAAATTCGTAAAAGAGTCTGACGAGCGAAATTAATTTACGCAATTATCTTAGTCAACTATTACATGAAATAGCACTTTGGAAATAATACAGCTAGCATAAGTAAATCTTTTCTGCTTGATAGTTACTGAATAGGAATGGAGGTTGAGGTTACGTTTTCAAAATGATAATGCAAGAAGATTGTTAGTCGGTAAGAAATAGTGGATGAGAGTCATTTGCTGGTTTTTCAAGTGCAATCTTTGGTCTATCATCTTCACTTTGGAGTGAATCGGGTTATTGGGTAGCTAATTTAATTGTTAGTCGGTGACAAATTTTTGGCATTTATAAAACGCCGATAAGTTACTAGTGCTTAGCAAACGCAAATAATTTGTTGGCGTCTAATACTCCGCCGACAAAATTTTGACACTTAATAAACATCGAAAAATTACCGGTACTTACAAAAGGTCGACAAAAAAACATCAGTATTTTAACATGGTTTTTTTAGTTGTCCACCGACGGCTTACTTTAATTAGTGTAGACGGAGGATTTATGCTTCAATTCCAAGCGCTGGTAATTTATAAACTATGGGCCGATAGTTATAAAAATTTGCCGGTTGTGGACTTCTGCATCGACTTTTGCTTTTCCTATAAAAATGTGTATAGTCACGGAATTAAACCTGCTATTAGAAATGCTGACAACGCGTGATTGGTTAGTGCGTATTGCCTTTTTTTTTTTGGCCAAGATGAAAGGCACCTTTTCTTTTAATCTATTGGAAATTGTTAGAATATTTACGGAAATATAAAATATAAAAATAATAGCGGAAGAGAGAGAGAAAGAGACACAAAAAATTATGGATGGTTCGGTGTTAGACACTTACGTCCACCACTCTGAAGGGCCCTTAGGGCTACATTGTACTCATTAACTTGATTTGTCTATAATACAAAGGTTCCTATTTATAGGATACTGAGTGAATATAAGTTTGGTAAGATTTGATTACAATCAACCATAAATAGAGAATATTACAATATTATCCAAATATGGAATATACGGAAAATATAATATATTTTCCGTATATTCTAATATCCACCCTCAAACTCAAGGTGGAAGATCCTGTAAGCTTGAGTTTGAAAATAGAAACGGAATATAAATGCAGTCGAAGTCGGTAGTTGGATCAAAGCGATACCGGTGAAAAAGGCTGAAAGTGACGACTGGAAAACGGAGACAGTCCATTAAAAGACCGAAAGCCGCAACTGACAATTATGGAATGAGTAACGGAAACTAACTGTCAAATCCTGTGAGGGTTCGAATCATATTGTGTCACGGCCGAAAAACGGAGACAATCCGTTAAAAAGACCCAAAGCTGCAACTGACAATGATGAAAAGAGTAACAGAAACTAGCCGTCAAATCCCGTGAGGGGCCAAACCACATCATGCCAAGATTCACCAATGAATTGCGCCGCATATCACAACAAAATAAGGCTGCATATGAACCCTAAAATCCAAAGAGCCGACTACGTTCCAAACTTCCAAAAGGGATGTGGTCCACTTTGACCAATTATCAAACTTTTTTTTTTTTTTTTTTTTAATGGCGGCAGCAGAAGCCAAGAACGGGGCATAAACGGTGGTTGATAAACGAAGGCAGATGGTGAAGACTGAGCGCGCATACTACCGGAGAAGACAAGAGGCTAGCGGGTGGCCAACGATGGCGGCACGTGGCGGTGACAGAGATGGACCGGCGTGAGCCGGTGGTGAAAGCTGAGCCCGCACACTGCCGGAGAAGACAAGAGGCTGGCGGGTGGCCATCGACAGCGGCACGTGGCGGCAACGAAGATGGACCAGCAAGGGCCGGTGGTGAAGACTGAGTGCGCACACTGCCGGAAAAGACAAGAGGCTGGCGGGTGGCCAGCGACAACAGCACGTGACAGCGACGAAGATGGATCGGCATGGGCCGAGATGCAAGGCCGACAAATGGGCCAAAATCTAGAAGGGCCGGCTTGGGCCAAAACACAAAAGAATCGACAACGGGCCAAAATCCAAAAGAAGCCGACTTGGGCCAAAATACAAAAGGGCCGACAATGACCAAAAGCAAAAAGGTCGCTCGGGCAAAACACAAAAAGAATGAGCCACTGGCCGGTTATGAGGGTCGGCGCACGAACTCACTTGTGCGTGGCGCGCATGATGTTTTCATCTTCTTCTTTCTTCTTTTTTTTCTCTCTTTTCTTCTTTTTTTTAAAAAAAAAAAAAAAAAAATTTTCTAGCACAGCTATGATTTGGTGCCATTGGGTATATGATAATTTCTGTGAGCTTGGCTGAGGGTTATGATTCGGTGCGGCAGTGTGTAGGAGAGGAGTTGGTAAGCTTAGGCTAAAGGGCCATAATCTGGTGCAGTCGAGTGTAGGATAAGGTAGATAGGCTTGGGTTCAAGGGTGTGGATCAGGTGCGGCTGGGTGTAACAGGGACGGTGAGACCATGTTAGGGCTGAGATCAGGTGCGGCACAGTGTAGAACCAACCTGTGAGCTCAATGCAGAGAGCTGATTTGTGGTGGCGCGTGGGAGCGCATGAGCACTTATTGGGGTGCGTGCTCGACGGATCTTGGTAGATCGGCAGCCGCCGACGGCGCCTGAAGCGCAAGAAATTCTGACAGAAAATTTGGGCGACGCGTGACAGGAGCTTTTTGGATGATTTTGGCGGATCTGGACTCTGCGGCACCTGATCTGTTGATTGGTGCTACTCTCAAGGCGAGTGGTGGAGAGTACCGGCACGTGGCTGACAGGCAGAGAGCAGCGCGTGGAGGAATGACTGAATCTTCAAGGGGCACGTGAAGGCGCGTGGAGTTTCGGTTTGGGTTGATTCTGGCGGACTTTTGTAGAACGACTTCCAAGCTTCATGTACATATGCGGAACAATGTAAGAGAAGGCCTGAAAGGCTAACATCCGTGAAGGGCAGAGTAGGCGGGGATTGAGGACGACCAGAACGGTAGGGTCGTCGGAGGAAACACCAGGAAACGTCAAGGACGTTTATTGAAGGCCACAAGAAAGTGGCTCTGATACCATGTTAGAATATGTGTGGAAATATAAAAGACAGAAATAATAGCAGAAGAGAGAGAGAGAGAAAGAGACACAGAAAATTACGGTGGTTCGGTGTTAGACACTTACGTCCACCACTCTGAAAGGCCTTTAGGGCTACATTGTGCTCATTAACTTGATTTGTCTACAATACAAAGGTTTCTATTTATAGGGTACTGAGTGAATATAAGTTTGGTAATCAAATCTCCCACGTTTGATTACAATCAACTTTAAATAGAGAATATTACAATATTACCCAAATATGAAATATACGGAAAATATAATACATTTTCCGTATATTCTAACAGAAATGATGGCAAATTAATTAGTTCACATGTCAGAAAATATACAAAAAGGCTTGGTTGCACAAGAGAATGCAACCAATCATTTCCCTTCAGAATATGAAGTCTTTAAAAAATGTATGACATCGTAGATTTTTTCAAAACACCTACTCCCACCGATAAAAAAAAAAATGTATAAATTTTCTATTAAAATTACTAATGGACAAGTTTTTCTTTAGGTTAGAGAAATTTTTTTCAACTCAATCTATAAAAATAATATATGTCCTTTTGTATGTAAGAAATACACATTTTTTAAATAGCATGCTTGGACATGGATGATGGGGAGTTGAATGATAGACAAATTGTACTTTTTAAATGTAAAGGGACAAGTCATTTTTATAAACTGAGTATCCATTACAAAGGTTTGGCAAGAAAAAGCTCGATAAAAGAATTGCAAATAGGTCATTTGCTTGGTATGTGCAAGAGAATATCCGTTACAAAGGTTTTGTAAGTATAAATTTATTGTAAATTGAATTCTTATAGAGTGAACAAGTTTTCTAAGTTTGGCCACCCCATAGCGGTTATACTTTTAAAGAGTTCTTCAAAAGATTTTTACTTCATCACCAAATTTTATGTTAATTGATTTATTATTTTCTTTATATTTGGTGATAGATATATGTGGCTAATTTATTTTTTGTTTAGCATGATTTCAGCAAAAAAAACTTATTCAAACCCCCCTATAAACAGAATTACATGACCTTAATTTATCCGCAGGAAGAGAAAAATGCGCCCATCACGCAGCTTAAAAGTGGTGAATATCGAAGCCTTTGGCGTAGAGTTTGCGTGGTTCGAATAAAGTTTAGCGTGCACCCCTCGCTGATGTCCCTTCATTTTTTTATTTTTTTTTTCGTAAATATGTCCCTTGGCCTTCATATTTAAAAGGTGATGATTATTACAATAAAAAAAAAAAGAAGAAAAAAAAGGTGATGATTATTGGACATAGATGACTTTTACGAAAGAAATCCTCCACTATGAAATGATGGTCCCATTTTCCTTTATTGATAGACAAAAGAAAGCGCGTGTCCACCGTTTATTACAAAAAAAAGAAGTCCTCCGCTATGATTATTTATTACAAAGTTAGCTTTAAGATTAGTATGAAAAGTCATTAATTATTATTTTTTTATACAATGAAAGGTCATTATAAGTCTTTCTTTATATTTTTTGGTCTCCCAACAATTGTTTCTTTTTCTTAGAGT
>FXXK01000043.1:770500-780897 GCA_900184695.1 Betula pendula | reverse complement strand
ACTCACACCGGTTTATACAAACTTTTTGTTAAAATGGTTAATCAAAATTCATTTTTGTTAATTTAGTTAACCACTTTTCAACACCTACACCCATCAGTTTATCTAAATCTCTTCTCTATTTTATTATAATAATCACTTTTAATTTTTTTTTTTTTAATTAAAAACCCAGCTCAACCAATATGAGGTTTTCTCCGATAGAATTGATTTCTCTACCACCCAACTACAAATAATTTCTACAGAATCACTACAAAAACTTAAACAAACAACAAATCAATTCCAATTCAGCAACAAACAATCTATACCCAATTCAAGAGTAAAACCTCAAATTCAAAGGCCATAAAAATACACTCCCAAAATCACCAAAATTTAATAATTCAACATCTACTTCTTTAAAGCAGCAAAGACTATCAATCAGGGTAGCAGAAGACAAAATCCCAGCATCCCCACCAAAAGAGCAACCCTCCAAACCTCGTCTAAAAAGCCAAAACAACTCAACTATACCAGAATTCCCAACCCAAAATCACCAAAGCAACTCTAAGAGCCTTTGATTTTCAGAAAATGACACAAGCAATCCAAAAGTTTTAATCAAACAAATCAAACACAAGCAACCCACAAATTTTGATCATGAGATTCCCAAGTCTTTCTTTCTATTTTTTGGTCTCCCAACAACTGTTTCTTTGGTTAATTTATTTTTAATTTAGCACAATTTCTGTAAAATATTTAGGGAAAAATTATATTTAGGGTGTGTTGGGTAAGCCGATTCGTAGACAATAAGTGCAATTTTAAATCAAATCGCAAGAATTGAATTGTTTGGGAATGCGATTTCAAACAATTGGCGATTTAAAACGCAGAAAATCTGCGATTTCAAATCGCAGATAAGGAGGTGCTTTTTTGAAAACGCAGAATTTTAAAAGGCTAAACTGCGATTTTAAATGCCAAACTGCAATTTTGCCAAACGCTAACTGCGTTTCAAAAAATCACGTTTTCAAATTGCACTTTTTAAATCGCTATTTTTGAAATCGCACTTTTAAAATCGCAATCCCAAACAGGCCCTTAGCTCCATAGGTTTTTATCTGATTTAAATTTAGTTTTTGAATTTCTAATTTTAAAAATATAGTCCTTAAGTTTTGCTCAGATTTTAAATAGGTCTCTTTATTATTTTTTTCGTCAAAATAAATGGTTTGTCATATGTCACGTGTGTCTCAATTGACACGTTAGTGTTCATATCAACACCTAATATCAATGTCATATCATTAAGCGCCAAATCATCCATAAAAATAACAAAACAAAAAAAAAACCCAACTCCGAAAAGAAAAATCATCTTTTTTTTTTTCATCTTAATCTTCTAGATTTGTAGAGTTAGAAGAAAAATCATTAACTTTGATGCTAAGATAGGCATTGGCGTGTCAAATAAGACACACGTGACAAATAAAAAATCGTTAACTTTGACTATAAAGTGATAGAGAGACCAATTTAAAATTTACATAAAATTTAAAAATCTTATTTTTAAAATTAAAACCTTAAAAACTAAATTTAAATCAAATAAAAAATTTAGAAATTAAATATAATTTTTTCGAAATACTTATTCACCCCGTCAAGATGTTATGTGGGGTCAATTGAGATTTTTCGGTCTATGAGCATATAAATGTTTATGCTGTGAGATTCTCATTTATCCTCAAAGAGATTAAATTGTTCGTTTTTTAAAAAACACATCCTAACTTACGATTTAAAAATACAGATTTTTTGTATTTTTAAATCGCAGTTTTTTAAAAACTTAATTTCAAATGATCCATTTATTATGATTTGATTTAAAATCATACTTTTTGTCTATAAAATTACAATTATAAACGCACCCTTAGAACATAAAATTTAAACGTATCAGAATACACAGCAGAGATATTATATTTATTTCACCCATATTTGCTTAAGCGTAATATAAAATTTTAGCAACAAAAGTTCTGATGAAAATTTTATCCTCAGAGAGATGTTTCTTCCAACCCATGCCCAATAATATCTTATTGATGGAATGCTTATTTATGGTCCATGAACCAGGCCAAAGCCTTTCCATTTGAATTTTAGCTAATTTATTCCTCTGATCATAGAATAAAAATTTAATTAAAATGAAAATTTTACAATTAATTTCTTATATTAATTAAAATAAATTAGCTAGGAACACCCAAATTTAATAATTTATGTCTAATTCAACAATAGATGAAATGGGGACCACACCTTAATTATTTTCTATTTTATTATCTTAAAGGATCAACCTGAGCTGCCTTCGTAATTTGGCTAATTAAAGACTAACGAGCCCATAACCCGCGCTATGCGCGGGATTCATCGTTACAATTTAATTTCAAAACTTTAACGAATCTTTATCGTATTTTTTATTATATGTTAAAAGTTATACATTAGTACATTACGAATCTCTTATATTTTTGGTATGATACTTATTATATTTAAATACAAATAAATTCATATAATTATGAGCATTGGAAATAAACTTTTTTTTTTATGAATACAAAATTAAACATAATCTTTCACTCAACATTTAATGCAATCATATAAATCCTCTTTGTTTACTTTCTACATAACAATCAAATAAATTTTTACATTCTTTTGCTTTTCAAAGCAGATAAGCACTTTCAAAAAATCCCTGAAAATTAGAGTAAATCACACAAATGAAAAATATATATATATATATATCTCATAAGCATTCAAATGAATTAAAATATACGACCTTTAATTTTAGTTTAAGCAAAATAAATTAAAATATATTAAAATCTTTGTTCTTATAGGTGCAGTTTAAAATGAAAAGTATAAGGAAAAAAATAGCAAGAATAAAACTTGGATTTTGATTATCATCAAATCGTTAATAGAAAATTAACAGGAATCTATGAGATATTGTTGGTTTGATGCCTATTATATTTCAATACAAATAAAATCTATATAATTTTGAACATTTGAAAAAATTACAAAGCAAAATAAACAAAATCTTTTTTTTTTTTAAGAATACAAAATGAATAAATAAAATTTTCACTCAACATTTAATGCAATCAAATAAATTATCTTACATCAAGTTCAATACTTAATTATCGCTTTAGTGTTTTGAAAACGTTTCTACTCCTTTTCTGCACAACAAACAAATAAATTTTTTTTCTTTCTTTTGCTTTTAAAAGTAGAAAATAAAAAATTCAAAAAATGCTTCAAAATCTAAGTAAATCACACAAACAAACAAACAAAATCCCATAAAATAGTCGAATGAATTAAAGCATAAGATCATTGATTTTAGTTTAATTCATATAAATTAAACATGTTAAAATCTTTGTTCTCATATGAATAGTTTAAAATGAAAAGAAGTATTAAAAAAAAAAGAAAAAGAAAAAGAAAAAGAAAAAAATGCAAGAAGAAAACATGGATTTTGATTATCAAAGCATTAATAGAAAATTAGTAAAAATCTCTTATATTGTTGATGTGATACCTATTATATTTCAATATAAGTAAAACTTATAATTCTGAACATTCAATTTTTTTTTTTTTTCGAATAATTTATCTAAATTAAAACATATTAAAATCTTTGTGCCTATAGGTGTAATTTAAAATGGAAAGTATAAAGGAAAAAAAAAATAGCAAGAAAAAAAAACTTGGATTCTGATTATCAAAGTATTATTATATTTCAATACAAATAAAACTTGGAGGGTGACGCGCTTCAAGTGGTAACCGTTCTGAACTTTACAAGCCGTTCTCTCAGTAAATTTGGTCAGATGGTAGT
This sequence comes from Betula pendula, assembly GCA_900184695.1. NCBI lineage: Eukaryota > Viridiplantae > Streptophyta > Magnoliopsida > Fagales > Betulaceae > Betula > Betula pendula. The sequence goes on along the minus strand of FXXK01000043.1, from coordinate 777,128 downwards.
AGATGCCCAAATGATTTTTGCATCTTTGTCTAGTTGGCAAGTTGTATACTCCCTCTGAGTGGCAAAGTCTACAGCTCATGGCTTAACCAAGGCTGCAATTAGACACGTCATTGACAATATTTGTTAGGAAGAGATTCCAAGCTGCATTTGTGATGTTGTTTTGTTAGAGCAATTTGCTCTATTTTCATGATCTATTAATGAAATCGAAAGATTATTTTGTCAAAAATAAATAAATAAAACCCATTTAATTCTAAACATTCAAAAAAAAATGCAAAACAAAATAAAGAAAATCTTCATTTAATGCAGTCTAATAAATCTTTTCACATGAAGTTCAATGTTTAATTATCGCTTTTGTGTTTCAAAAGCATTTCTACTTCTTTCCTGCACAATAATCAAATAAATTTTTGCATTCTTTTGCAGGTTTTTCCAAAAAAATGCCTTAAAATTTGAATAAATCACACAAAAAAAAATCCTTCAAAATATTCAAATGAATTAAAAATAAGACCCTTCAAATATTGCTATTTTTTTTTTTTTGTATTAAAAACACATAAAAGTAGGCTAATGTGTTTGATTATCCAAGCATTAATTAAAAAAAAAATAGAAAGCAAAATAAACAAAACCATTTTTTAAGGAAAAAAAAAACTCACTTAACATTTAACGCAATTAAAACATAAGACCATTAATTTTAGGTTAATTCATATAAATTAAAATATATTAAAATCTTTGAGACAATAGGTGTAGTTTAAAATAAAAAGTATAAAGAAAAACAAAATAAAAATAACTTTTAACAGAAAAATAGAGAGAAGAATCAAATACTGAATACATACTTACCGTTTGACTTTTGTTGCAAACTTGTAGAGCCTGAAAAGCTTGTCATTTGGGTCTCTTTTTCTGTGTAGTTGTGCAATTATAATAATGGGATGCGTGGTTTTGTCGGCAAAACCAACTTTATATGCGTTGGGGGAACTTCACGTTAAAAACGCAGAGTGCTGTTCAGTGGAGTTCAAAAGGTAGACGTATGGGAGAGAGAGACCGAGTGAGGGTGGGAGAGTCTTTGTTTAAAATAACCGGTCCATTGTTACTTAAATTACCGGTTCAATTACAAAAAAAGGGGTTAAAAAACCAGTTTTTTATTTCAAAACTATAAGTTCACGCCACATGTCGTAATTTTAAGCGTTTTAATGTTTGATTCGGCTATTATATATATATATATATATATAAATTCCTCTTTTTTCACTGCTCACGAGGGCCTACCTGATCAGATGCCTAATAAGGGCAAGAGTTCTGCTCACGTACCAACCAAGTTACCAACCATAAGCTTCAGAGTTTTCCCAACTCAATGGGGATTCTCACCTTGAGTTCAGCTGTCTCTTGGTCGGCCTTCTTCATCCTTGCAGTTGTTTCTGTCTTGTGCTTTGGTTCGGTCACCTATGCCGTTGGCGGGAATGAGACAGACCGACTAGCCTTGTTTGAATTCAAGGCCAAAATAGTCGATGACCCTTTCATGTTTTTGAGCTCGTGGAATGACACCACCCACTTTTGCCAGTGGCGTGGTGTTACATGTGGTCGCCACCACCAGAGAGTCACGGAGTTGCGCCTGGCAGCTCAGAACCTCGTGGGATCTATATCGCCTTTCATTGGAAATTTGAGCTTTCTTAGGTTTCTACATCTTCAAAACAATAGCTTCAATCACCAAATCCCTCAAGAAATCGGCCGTTTGCATAGATTGCAGGTACTAGAGTTGACCAATAATTTATTTGGTGGGAGAATTCCTGCCAATGTATCGGGTTGCTCTAACCTCAGAATTATCAATCTTGGTAATAACCAGCTCGTTGGTGAAATTCCTATCGAGCTTGGCTCCTTGTCAAAGCTTCAATCATTTGGAGCAGTCCAGAACAATTTAACCGGAAGGATCCCTCCACTTCTTGGGAACTTATCATCACTATTTGAACTTTTTCTGTACTCGAATAATCTGGGTGGGAGTCTCCCTGATGCTCTAGGCCAACTTATGAATCTTACAACTATTGCAATTGCTTTTAATCAGTTTTCTGGTACCATCCCTCCATCAATCTTCAATCTCTCTTCGATTACAACTTTTGATGTGGGAGGTAATCAAATTCAAGGAAGTCTTCCGTTGGAGTTGGGCATAACTCTTCCTAATCTCAAAACTTTTACCGTTACCTCTAACCAATTTACTGGATCCATTCCTCCTTCAATATCCAACGCCTCGAATCTGGAACTACTTCAAATGGGACTGAACAAATTTATCGGAAATGTGCCTTCTTTGGAAAAGCTGCATAGGCTTCAATGGTTGATCATTAGCATCAACCATCTAGGAAGTGGGGGAGCTGACGACTTGAGTTTTCTCATCTCTTTGACCAATGGCACCAGCTTAAAGAATTTGGCTATAAACGACAACAATTTTGGTGGACTATTACCTGAATGTATCGGTAACTTCTCATCTACTCTTAGATTTTTGTTAGTAGATAACAATAATATAGTTGGAACCATTCCGAGTGGGATCGTCAATCTTGTCAACTTAGAGAGAGTCGACATGTGGAATAACAGATTGTTAGGTAACATTCCCACTGATATTGGAAAGCTTCAGAGACTACAGGTAATGTTTCTTGACGGAAACAAGCTCTCAGGCAACATCCCTCACTCTCTTGGAAATCTAAGTATTTTACTCCAACTAGATTTAAGTGATAATGATCTTCACGGAAGCATACCTTCAAGTCTAGGCAACTGTCAATCTTTGAATTTATTAGATCTTTCTAATAATAATCTCAGTGGTACCATACCCCCACAGCTCATGGGTCTCTCAGCTTCCTTGTCAATCGGTCTCGATTTGTCCAGAAACCGTTTCACGGGTCCCCTTCCCAAGGAAATCGGAAATCTGAAAAATCTAGGTTTATTGTATATGGCCGAAAACATGTTAACCGGTGAAATTCCAGGGAGTCTTGGCAATTGTCTTAGGCTGGAGTCTCTACTCATGCAAGGAAACTTCTTCCAAGGGACCATTCCATCAAGTTTTGTTTCTTTGAGAGGACTACGAGAATTAGATCTTTCTCGAAGCAATTTGTCAGGAAAAGTTCCATACTTTTTTGTGAGTTTCAACTCGCTGCAACTTTTGAATCTATCTTACAATAATTTTGAGGGTATGGTGCCAATAGATGGCCTTTTCAAGAACTCAAGTGCAATTTCAGTCGTAGGAAACAATAATCTCTGTGGGGGAATACCAGCAATAAATTTGCCTAAGAGCATCTCCAGCAATAACATTCATAATAGCTACTCAAAAAGTATAAACTTTTATTTTAGCTACTCATTTTTCTATACATACTCCAGCAACATCCTCTATTTCACCCTCTATTTTCTTTAAATATTAATTTTAATAATTTTTTATTATTTTAAGGTGCTTAAAAAGAATGAGAGAGAAGAGGGAGAGAGAAAAAATAATAATAAAATATTGATAGAAGGTGCTACAGTGAACTTTCAAATATAAAAGTTCACTGTAGCAAATTTATGGTAAACCTTCAAAATAGAGTGTCTGCTGGAAATGAAAAAGTAGGCTATAAGAGCTAAATATAGCTAGTATGCCCAATTTAAAAGCTCTGCTGAAGATGCTCTTAGCAACTTCCGAAAGTCTAAGAAGACAAAATTGACCTTAACCATGAAATTAATTATCTCCATAATTAGCGGGCTTCTAGGAGTAATTTCTATGCTGTCTTTTATGTTTGTCTGTTTGCTACGAAGGAAAAGGAAAGAAACTACTACAAGTAGTTCTTCAGAAAATTTGCTTTTGAATTTGTCTTACCAAAGTCTCCTAAAAGCCACTGAAGGGTTCTCCTCTACTAATTTGCTTGGTGTGGGTAGTTTTGGATCCGTGTATAAAGGAATCATTGATGAGGGCAGAACAACAGTCGCTGTCAAGGTGCTCAACCTTTTGTGCCGTGGAGCTTCTAAGAGCTTTCTTGCTGAGTGTGAGGCACTAAGAAGTATCAGGCATCGGAATCTTGTTAGAGTACTTACGGTTTGTTCAGGTATTGATTATCAGGGTAATGATTTCAAGGCTCTAGTTTATGAATTAATGGTCAATGGGAGCCTTGAGGATTGGTTGCATCCGACTACTAAAGAAGATGAGGCGCACCAACAGCAGAGGAATCTGAATCTCTATCAGAGATTGAATATCGCCATTGATGTTGCGAGTGCATTGGAATATCTCCATTATCATGGCGAAACACCAATCTTCCATTGTGACCTCAAGCCGAGTAATGTTCTTCTCGACGATGAAATGATTGGACATGTCGGAGACTTTGGGTTAGCAAGATTCTCTCCCAAAGCTAACCAAGACTCTTCAACCAACCAGTCGAGCTCTATTGGCATAAGAGGAACCATTGGTTATACTCCTCCAGGTGAGTACATTCTTTATCATTCCTCAATTAAAATCCTGTTTCTTATAATAACATTTTTAAGTTTGAAGAGGATAAGAGCAAGTTTGGCCTCGCAATTTTGCATGGAAAAAGTGTTTTTTGAAATAAAATCATGAAAAGTGTTATGGTTGGAGAGTGCATTTTAAAGAAATGGTAGTTTGAAAACATGGAAAAATTCCTATTTTCAAATCGCAAGCATGGGTTGCATTTAAATTTTTTTTAAAAAAAAAATAAAAAATAAAAAAAATGCACGATTTTAAAGGCTAAATTAAGATTTTAAAGGTCAAACCATGATTTTACCAAACACTTAAGTACATTTTTTAAAATTGTGTTTTTATTAACTTAATTTTTAAATCACTACTTTTTTAAATCACACGTTTTGAAATCGTTAAACCAAATAGACACAATGATAGTTTTATTATACATTTTCTTGGTAAACGTGCAGTATCAGTACAATTTTATTTTCATGTTTGGTTTCCTCACATAGAGAGTATCATAGCATAATTCATTTCTTAGCATATACACTTTAATTATATTTTCATATTACAATGAACCATATGTATATGTTAAATTGCAGAGTATGGTATGGGGAATGAGATGTCCTTCTATGGTGATATATATAGTTATGGAATCCTCATATTAGAAATGTTTACTGGAAAAAGACCCACAAATGATATGTTTCAAGGCACTCTAAATCTACATTCGTTTGTCCAAGAAGCTTTGCCTGAACGAGTGGTCGAGATTGCAGATCCAATTCTTTTTCAGGAAAGAGAAGAAGAAACAACCACGAACAATGCTCATAATAATTACAACAGCACTAGAAGAAGCAAAATTCAGGAGTGCTTGATTTTGATGTTTGAGATTGGAGTTGCTTGTTCTGTTGATCAGCCAAGAGAACGGATGAGCATCAAAGATGTGACAACTAAACTTCTTCTGATCAAGAAAAAGCTTCTTGAAACTAAAAGACATGGAGGCGGCCCAACTACCAGCAGACCATAACGTCAGTAGGTAATATTGGTAGCTTAGTAGCTTTGTTAAGCTCATTGCATTTTGCATTTTGCCTTCTATTTGCTTATTTCAATTTCGATATCCAACAGTACCATTTGCTGATGATTATAAACTCATTTCATTTTCTTCTGTTTCTTTTTTCAATTTTGAGGCTAGAGAATGAGAGCATTCGGCTCTCTAACACGTTGTTCGGTCTACTCTGCCTCTGAAGCAAGGGTCAGTCACGGCCAAAATTTTGTGCTTTTCTTCTATTGGTCATCATTATAATGGTTCACCGATAATTTGAGAAAATTTAAGATTGAAGGTCATTTATGCATGAAAATTGGGGATTTTGGTTCATGACTTTAATTGTTTCAAATTGAGGGTTTTTTGTGTAACTAGATGATCAAATTACTTGCATGCATGAATGAATGTTTAATTTAGATTAGATGTGATGAATTTGAGAATACTGGCCATTTAGTATTTCAGTTTGTTTGTTAATATGTGAAAAGAAAATTAAGAATCGAAAGGAACATGAAGAAAAACAAAACCACATGAATAAAAATATTGAAAACCTTCGTCAAGCCTGTTACTAATTTAGAATCACTAGACGAGGTGATTTTAAGCTAAAGGCTTTGTGAGTGGAAGGGCAAAAGTTTTAAAGCTGTTGTTTGTAAACTTGAATGGGGGTTCTATTGTGTACAATATTTGGAGATGTAGAAACTGTTTTAAGTTTTGTACCTGGTTGCTAACTGAAGAGAAGACTTTGAAGAATATTTGCTGAGAGGTTGGCTCTCGGATTGTGGGGAAGTGTAAAGGAAAATTTAAGACAAATGAAGATAATGAGCGGCTGTGTAATAATTGGGGTATTTCCTCAAGTATTTGGGCTTAGTTTGGTACCTCTTTAGTGATCTGTTTTGCTGGCTGAGTTTGGAAGTGGTTGTTTGGTTTGCTGCTGAGTTTCTGGAAAGAAGATTTATGGAAGTTGACTCATTGGTGTGTTGTATAGATAATAGATTCTTTGCTGTTTAGGTGTTCTGTTTTGGTTTCCAGTGCTCTTCTACCGGAGAGCCTTCATATATTTTGGTTCCCTACCTAAACCAAACATAAAACAAAATTTAATTAGTGAATTAATGCATTAAGCGAATCTGACCTAGGGCATATTGGGCTCAAATTGGAAATTTATTAAGGAAAAAATTGAGATTTTATGA
>FXXK01000043.1:747927-760418 GCA_900184695.1 Betula pendula | reverse complement strand
ACAGGGTGCGCAGGATGTGACTGTCTCCTTCACTTTTCAATTACCTTTGAACTAAATTAGGAGAGCTGATGTATATCAGCTCAGGCTGATGCAACAGTGCATCAGTCTGGGCATGAATCATAAATAAAAAAAAAAATAAAAAAAATAAAAAATTTCAGCCTGAGACCCACCTTATAGACTCAGTTTGATGCACTGTTTCATCAGCCTAGGCTGTCATATATATTTACCGCTAAATTAGAGGTTTGTTTTAAAGTCGGTGGCACAAACTTTAACTTAAAAATGGGTGGACAATTTTTTTAAAAAAAAATTTAATTTATTAAATTGACTTTCAACTTTAAAATATGGGATTCTCCTAACAAATAGATGTAAAAAATAATATTTATCTTTTTAAAATACATGTGAGAATGTACCTGTTATATTAATATTATAAATAATACATTTAAAAATCACGTACTCTAAAAATACACGTAAAGAAATTTTTGTTGATGTCGGTGGTTGCTTGTAACTAAATATCTACTTCGGAAAGAGACTTTTTTCTTTTTGAAAGACTTTGCCAGGATTGATGTCATCAATGCCAGTAGTGAACATAGATCTAAGGAACTAAAAGTAAAACAATCCAGGATTATAACATGCAAAAGAATCAGTTCAAATTACTAATTCATCATGCATTTAACTTTCCTTTTAGGGTCTATATATATATATATATATATATATATATATATATTATATAATATATATATATCTTTGATACTAAATACTAATTACCACGTGAACAAGCATTTTCTACAATTGGTAGACAACAGGCCAAACTTGCTTGACTTCCATAAATTTTTTTCCAAGATCAAGATATCGAAACTAGGAAGTATACGAACTTATTATCCACATCACTTGTACTCTTAGATCGAGCTACATCACCATGCGCTAATCATTTTAGAGAGATAAATGGTCGAAAAATTTTTTATCAACAATACATTAAAATATATATTTAGACATCATTTAATTTAAAAGTTTTGTCATTTTGGGTGTCTAGTATTTTGTTTTTAATTCAATTCTCCAATTTTTCACCAAAAGTCAACAATCTTCAACAACTCAATTTTTTCAACTCACTCAAATTTATTCTAACCAACTTAAAAATAATATAAAAAAAATCAATATTTTTATTTTGAAAAAAAAAAAAAAAAAAAAAAAAAAAAAAAAAAACTGAAAAAAGGAAAAAAAAAAAAAATTGAGGGTAAAAGCGGCCCACCCCCTATGGGGTGGGTCGGGCAACCACCAGTGGTGTCCGGCCACCCCCCTAGGGGGCATCCTCCGGTGGCCTCCGGCGACCCACAGTGGTGGTCCGCACCCATGGGGTGGTCCCAACTTTTCTTTTTTAAAAAAAAAAATATATATATATTTAATAATTAAAATGATAATATTTATTTTTTTTAAATATAATCACCTACTTCAAATATTTTTTCTAAAACCACCCAAACCATAATTTCAAAACTCATTTTTTTCTCGATATTTTGTTAAAGTCAACAATAGGAATTAAATTAAATCAAATTAAACTTTGATACCCAAACGAGCCTAGTTAATAGGTTTGAGTCTACTTACGCATATTAACTACTCTTTTCCTTTATGATTTCTTAATGTGGGACACAACACTCACAAGTTACTCACAACAATTTCCCCCTCATTTGTGAGTCTCTCCACATTAACCCAACTCCCCCTCGCTTGTAAGTCTTTTTTACATTTTCAAGAGTATCACACGTACAAAAGTTGCTCTAAAGCAGTCATGGAACACAACTCCAAACTAGACGCATGCTTTGATACCAGTTGTTATGGAGATAAACGGTCAAGAAATTTTTATCAAAAGTACATTAATTTACATATTTGGACACCATTCTAGTCCAAAATCATAAGCTAATAGATTTGGGTCTACTTAGGTATATTAACTACTCTTTTCCTTTATAATTTTTTAATGTGGGACATAACACTCACAAGTTACTTACAACAAACAATATTACCTATAGATATTACGGTCTACTTTTAGTTTGGACGCATCCATGCGTTCCAATTTCAAGAAGCTTTTGTCCCGATCAAATGAATCTCAGTTGCAACGTCTTTGATGTTCATCCATTTTTTCAGGCTATTCAACAGAACAAGCAATTTCAACCCCAAAAATCAAAATCAAGCACTCCTAGATTTTGTTTCTTCTAGTATTGTTGTTATTATGAAAATCATTCATGGCTGTCTCTTCTTCTCTTCCTTGAAAAAGAATGGGATCCGCAATCTCAATCACTTGTTCAGGCAAAACTTTTTGGACAAAGGAATATAAATTCAAAGTGCCTTGAAACATGTCATTTGTGAGTATTTTCCCGGATTCCATAACTATACACATCACCATAAGACGACACCTCATTTTCCATATCATACTCTGCAATTCAACGTATTATAAGTGCCAAGTGCCAATTTTACCATGTAATTTGTGGGTCTTTTCCCATAGTGCCAAGTGTGCCATCAAATGCGCCATTAGCACCCTACAGCCCACTATCATGCACAAGTGCATACGCATTCAATGCTTCGCACCATATTAGAGTACACACACAAGTGCATGCACCCAAACATTTGCTTTAAATGTGTTTGGCTTTATAAATTTCAATTTGGCTTTCTCTATGTTTTTTTCATGAGAGATTTTTCTTTTTTAACACCTTCCATTTAAAACATTCTTAAACTACAAAGTAATAAATATACATAATAATTTGAAAATTCTTTAACACAGAGTTGGGAAACTCTTAAGCTAATCTTTGGTTGGTACTCCTTAACGTTATTCTGTCACAAGAAAGAAAGAAAGAAAAATGTTATGAGGAAAAATGACAAAGGCTAAGTTAATTACTCTTCTGAAAACTCTGCCACTGGCATGAATTAAAGATCGTCTATCCTTCTGACATTTTTTGTTGACCACAATAAATTTAGAATGACTATCTTTTTTATTCTAATAAAAAAAAAAAAGTGATAAATTCATTTTAGATTCATGTGATATGAAGTTTGGACAAATAACTCTATCAATTTTAAAAAGTAATTAATTACTTTTTAGGATAAATCAAAAATACAAATTAGTTCCTAACGTCAGAAAAATTAACAAAATTCGTTAAATTGACATGACAACTGCAAATGGCTAAAATATCTACTGCTTTACACCAATTAAATAGCGAAAAGTGTCGGCCGGTTTGCTCAGTACATGCAAAAACGGCATATTTTTTGAGGAGGAGTAAACGGCCAAGTCAAAATGGAGTTTTTTTAGCTATCTATTATTTGTTGTCTTTGTTTTTCTTCTTGTTTAATTTCAAGAAAACTCTTAAACAATTTAAAGATCATAAAACCAAATCTTTTAAATTATATGAAAACTAAAGAATGTGGTAAGCAATCTATTTGAAATCCAAATTTCTTTGATTAAAGTTAAACACAATGAATTCCTTAAGATAAAAAAAATAAATAAATAAATAAAAACTACTGAATTCTGTACGTTAATTATTGATATCAATCACGTAAAACATGGTTCTAATGTGAAATAGAAATCACAAGTAGCATATATATCGGAAGGATTGTATGTTAGGGATGGCGTTTAGGTGCGCATTCTAATGTTGGATTTAGAGTGTTAGAGTATCTTAGGATTTTTCACCATTTTTGTTTGCATATTCTCAGGATTCCTCACTATAAGTGCAAATAGACATCACGACTCTATAAATCTCAACCTTTTTGCTTCGAGTGCGGAGTTTAACGTTCACGTTCCGACTTAGGAGCTCTGAGGATAAGACCAGTGAAATTTTGGTTAAAGTTCAGCATTTCTTTGTAGACTTACCAAAATAGCTTTTAACTATTTTGATAAGCTAATTTGTTGAAATAGTCCGAGACGAGTTTTCAACAACTTTATCGAATTTGGTGAGAAATTGTTGGTGAATACTATTCACTCACCAAAATAATTAAAAACTACTAAAATTTTAAGTTTTTTCTCTTCCTTTTCTATTTTGTCTCTCTTTTCAATAAAAATTCATAAAAAAACATTAAAATTATTTATATATTACCTTTTCAATAATACTACATTTATTTTTATTTGTTATTTATTTAATAGTAATTTTAATTATTACGTTATAGAGTGAGCCCTTTAAAAATATGTGTAGGTAAGCTTATGAAATGATGACCGATTACTTTCTGAACTTGCTACATTAATTGCCCCTTAATTGTCGACCCGAGATGCCTTCAATAACTCCATGCAATACTTGCTCCTTTTTCACAGCTCGCTCAGAGGGCAACTCCGAGTCCATTAAAAAGGCAAGACTTGTGTGTATAAAACAACGGAACAGTGGATATACCCCGACAATTTTGTCCCGCTGTAAACCAATGAGTGCGAAAAATCAATGAGATGTTGCGATTGGACCAGAGAGCAAGACTTGTGTGGATAACACGGAACCTGGCATACAGCCCCGACAATTTTTGGGCTCCGCTGTAATCCATGAGTGCGAAAAAATCAAATGAGATTATTGCGATTTAATGGTCAACAAATGTCAGAAAGTAAGTATCATGTATTAATGATAGGACAGAGTTTCCTCGTAAATGGTTGGAGGAAGTTCCTTCAACCCATATCTATAAAAATGTACATGTGTAAATTCTTTTTTTAAAACATGGAGAGTCACATGTTGTTTTAATAAAAGTTTTCCCAACTTTGTCCACTATTAATATAACATGTGCATTCTCAATGTTATTAAAAAACGAGACACATGGTCATTTTTATAGATGGGTTGAAGGAACTTCCTCCAACCCAACGTTTGGAGAAAAACTCTGTTCTAATGATAGTCATTTTAAATTGAGTTAGGTAAATATTCATGTCAGTTGGCAGAGTTTTCAGAACCAATTACCATTATCCTTTGCCATTTCTCCTCATTAACATTTTTCTTTCTTTCTGTGACAGAACAACATAAGGAGAAAACCAACCAACCATTAGTTTCAGACGTGTTACCCAACTCTATGGCGCTTCCCACCTTGAGCTCAGTTTGCCATCCTTGCAGTTGTTTCTTCTTGTGCTTTGATTTGCCAACCAATGCCGATTGGCGGGAATGAAGACAGACCTTGAGTAGCCTTACTTTGAATTCAAGGCCAAAATATAGCCTGATGACTCCTTTCATGGTATTGAGTTCATGGAAACGGACAGCATCCCTTCTTCTGCCAGTGCATGTGTTCTACATGTGGATTCGCTCCGCACCAACAGGCATCAGGGAGTTTGCGTGCCTGCCATCTCAGAAGCTCCGAAGGATTCATATCTTCGCCGTTTCATCTGGGAATATAGAGGACTGTCTGAGGTTTCTACATCTCCAAAAAAAACAATTAGCTTTCCAATCACGAATCCCTCAAGAAATCGGCCGTTTGCCAGTAGATCCGCAGGTACTGAGAGTTGTCCAGATAATTCTTTTGGTGAAAGAGAATTCCTGCCAATCTATCTGGTTACTCAAACCTCAGGGTTTATCAGTCTTAGTAATTAACCAGCTGGTTGGAGGAAATTCTATTCAATGTTTGGCTCCTTGTCAAAGCTCAATCACTTCGTGCAGGCACAACAAATTACAGGAAGGATCCCTCCCCTTCTTGGTGAACCTTCTCATCACATATGAACTTTTCTAAACTCGAAATCTGGATGGGAACTGAGCAGTAACCTGAATGCTTCTATGGCAACAACTTATGAATATCAAATCAACTATTGCAATTACTATTTATCAGATTTCATGGCACACATTCCCATTCCATCAATCTTCCAATCTGCTCTTCGATTACAGTTTTTCGTGTTAGGGAAGGGGCTACAAATTCAAGGAGTTTTCCCTGCTTGGAGTTGGGCCACTGAACTCTACCTAATCTGCACGTAAACTTTTACCAGTTGAATACACTAACACATATTTTACTGGATCATTCGTCCCTTCAATATCCAACGCCTCAAATCTGAATCAACATATTTAAATGGGAGAGAACAGAACAATTTCTACCCGAAAATGCCTTGCTTTGTAAAAGCGGTGTCGCATAGCTGCTCAAGATCGTGAATGATCACTAGCACCAGCTTCACCATCTAGGAATGTGGGGGAATCTGCGACGACTTTGTAGTTTTGCTCTCTCTTTGGACCCGATGGCACCCAGCTTAAAAGTGTGTTGGCGTATAAGGACAACAACAATTTTGGTGCGACTAGTGAGCTGCTGAATGCATCGGTAACTCTCATCTACTCCTTAAATCAATTGTTTCGTTAGATACACATCAATAAGTTGAGTTTAACCGATTTCCGAGTGGGATCGTCAATCTCGTTCAATTAGAGAGAGTCCGAATGTGGCGAATAATAGTTTGTCAGGCTAACATTCCACTATATTGGAGAAGCTTCGCAGATTACACGGTAATGTTACCCCTGACAAAAACAATCTCCCAGGCAACATCCGCATTCTCTTACTACAAAAAAACAGAGTGTTTCGCCTGACCAGTTTAAAAACCGTCAGGAATCAAATTCCTGACGGGTTTTTCCCTGACGGTTTCAAATAGTCAAGAAATCTAGTGTCGGGAAATTTTTTCCCTGACGGTTTGGGCAAAACCGTCAAGTTTGTTGCTGACGGTTTGGTTCCAAACCGTCAAGAGTAGAACCGTTCACAGCTTGCTGACGGTTTGGAACGCAAAACCGTCAGGAAAACAAATAACTGACAGTTTTTGGACCCAAAATACGTCTGCATTTATAGACGGTTTGGGCCAAAAAACTTTAGCATGCTGTCGGTATTATAGGGGGAGAAACCGTCAGTATATTTCCTGGACGGATGTCCCCCCCAAACCGTGCAGGAATTTTATTTATTTTTTTTTATTTTTTATTTTTTTTTGCCATATATTAATAAAAAAACTTTGCACTGATTCTCACGTACATGTTGACTAATTTAAAATTTTTATATAATTCAAGAATGATTAAAACTGCACTAATCAGACAATTGCAACATTGAACCTTCCAACCTCTGAATATTGAATTGTAAGAGATTCACAACATTTACAAATCGTGGTCCTACAATTGCAAAGAAAAATACAAGGAAGCCTGTGGTTTTGCTTCAATAAAACATGTAAACGAAAATTCTACAGCTGTTGGAGGAAGCAAGATCAACTGATATCCCTCATGTCCAGGAATCCTGTCTTCTTCTGTAAAAGACTGAAGGCAGCCATTTACTGAAGAAGAATCTGGTGCGGAAGCAAGCGCCTGCTAGACGAGCACCTATGCTATGGCCTCCTAAAAATATCAGCAAAACATCTTAACCTATGCAATTACAAATCCAAATTCAAACCACCACCATGCAAAAATAATAATTAGTAATAACATAATCCAATATCACATATTAGTCCCAATATGTAATTAACTGGAACACTCGTAAAAGGAGATAAGTACATTGAATTGCTATGAACCTGAACTTCTCCCACAATTGCAACATAATCAAAATTTTTATATTGTCCTTGAATGTCAGTTTAAAAAAAAAGGCACCATTATGGTGACTTAACCCTGGTAGGAGAAATGTCTGCTATAGTCAGTGTGATCATCACGAATATGATGAAGTTGGGTGCAAAAACAGTACTAGGAAAAGGATTTGGTTTAATCATGAAATGTCGGTTGCACATTTTCCCCGGATGGTTGCTAAATAGCATTCACAAAGACCATCGATGGAGATCCAGGAAGAGAATACTACTTGACCGCCCTTTTGATGTGATTTCCCCATTAATCAATTCTCCATCGTTGAAAACCCTCCTTCAACTTATCCACAAAAAAAAAAGAAAAACCTCCTTCAACTCATACTTCACAGGAATAATAAAAATAGTGATATCTTTACGCTTACAATTTTGATACGCAGCACAATTGCCGAACATTATATATATAAAAAAAAAAAAAAAAAAAAAAAAAAAAAAAAATATATAATACGACAAATTCCTCTAGCTAGGTTCTCAATTAATACAATGGCAACACACATGCCATGATGAATATCACACACCATCTACACTAATCATATATCTTCTGGTACGATTAAAATCATGATTGGATTGTGAATTAACAGTACAAAGATGCGATAACAAAATATGATCATGGTTAATTAAGGCCGACTCGTAGTCTTTTTCTGAACGGACAACTGATCGTTGTGGCCATTAATCATTTCTTTGGGATGTAATAATGTTAGATATAACAAATTAATGCGTTAGATTTAACAATGTCAACCAACAATCACATGCCTTGAAATGTAACAGAAGCATAATTTCAAATTAGAGTAAACTGAACAGCATATCAAGATAAGACTAGATTAGAAGGAAAATTCATCAATTTCATAATTGTTCTTAACATATTATGAAAGGGGATGGGAACTCAACCTGAAGATAACAATGAAGGAAATTCTTGCAGACAACTAACAGCAGCTAGATAAACTCCCTTTAGGGGCCAAAATCTGTTTTGAAAACAAGCAGCTGACCAACAGACAGCTTGTAAGCTTCCACTTGGTATCTTACTAATGAGCATCACTGTAAGCAATCTAAATGTACCATATATTTTAAGCATGGTGCATAGTTACATGACAATTCAGCACTAAAACAGCATTCATATGCAAAACTTACATACCACCATATTCTCCTCTGACAAGAGGGCCCAAAAATTACCAGTTTTGGATATTCGAACCAGAATAGAAGTAGAGAATACAAAAATGAGGACAAATGAAACATAATTTACGCATTACGATTAAGCTTCAAAAATGCGGGAAGTGAAAGTAATAGGACCTAAGAGGGTTTATAGTGATAACCATACACTATTGGTTAGTCTTGGTGCAATTATTGAGACAATTAGTTAATGTCTTCTCTTTGCAGTTAATTTAACAGCAGAGTAGGTTTTGAGCTATGTTATCGGCACCGAGCAAATTTTTGGGAACCAAACCCTAAAGAGAGAGAGAGACGAGATTACCTCAAAATGCGGGGCTTGGGCTTGGGCTTGGCAGAACGGCGGCCGGCAGCGGCGTGGTGGAGGCCGTGAAGAATGGATCTGCTAGCGCTAGGGCCGTGAAGAATGGGTCTGCGCGGGCTAGGCCGTGGGTGGACGAAGCTGATCTTGGCAGAACGGCGGCATGGGCTTAGGCAGCACGAACGGCGTGGGCTTGGAAGAACGGCGGCCGCCCCGGCGCGTGGTGGAGGCCATGAAGAAATGGTCTGCGCGCCTAGCTAAGCCGTGGTGGAACGAAGGCGGATCTGAGAAAAAAAGGAGAGAAAAAGAGAGAGTGAGTGTCTGAGAGAAAGGGGAAAGAGAGATTGAGGGAAGGGAGATTGAGGGAAGGGGAAAGAAGTGGGCGTGAGAGTGTCGAGAGAGTGGCTGAGAGAATGGATCGATAAAGGGGAAGACCCGATCCGAGAGAAAAAGAGAGAAAAACTTTAACGGAGATGCGTGTCTGAGAATGAGAGAAAAAGAGAGAGATCGAGCAGGAAGGAGATCTTAGAAGGAGAAAAGAGATGAGAGCAGGAGAAAGAGAGGGGCGGGGCGGTCTGATTTGAGAAAGAAAAAGAGAGGGAAGAGTGAGAGAAAAAAAAAAAAAAAAAAAGGCCGTTGGGCCATTTTTGTCCCCCCCCCCCAAGAAAAAGAAAAAGGCCATGACGGTTTCATTGAAACCGTCAGTCAATTTCCGACGGTTTTAATTTAAACCGTCAGAAAATATTTTTTTACTGATAATTTTTAAAAACCGTCATTAAAAAAATTTCTGACCGACTTTTTAAAACCATCAAGAAAAACAGTCAAAAAACACAAGTTTTTTTGTAGTGCTTGGAAACTTATATTCTCATACTAAGGATTTAAGCTGATAATGATCACGGAAGGATGACCTTCCATCTAGGCAACTGGTCAATCTTTGAATGTATTAGATCTTACTATAATAGTCTCAGTGTAACCATACCTCCACAGTCTTTGTATCTCAATCCTTGTCAATGGTCTTTTCTTGTCTGGAACCGTTCACCGGTCCTCTTCCCATGAAAGTCGGAAAATCTTAAAAATCTGGGTGCATTGGATATGGAAGAATAACATGTTAAACCGGTGAAATTCCAAGGAGCCTCGGCAAGTTGTATTATGCTGGAGTCTCTAGGCATGCGAGGAAACTTCTTCCAAGGGACCATTCCATCAAGTTTTGGTTTTTTGGAGGACACGGGAATTAGACCTTTCTTGGAACAATTTGTCAGGAAAAAATTCCAGACTTTTTATTGGGTTTCAACTCGTTGCAGCTTTTGAATTTATCTTAAACAATTTTGAGGTTTGGTCCAGTAGAAGGCATTTTCCAAGAACTCGAGGCACTTCAGTGCTGGGGAACAATCGTTGTGGCGGAGGAATACCAGAGATGCACTTGCTATAATGCAACTTTAGAGAAGCCTAAGAAGAAAAATCGCCTTGACTTGAAATCAACAATCATTTTTAGTTTGCGGGCTTCAAGAGTATTTCTGTGTTTGTCTTTTTTATTTGTTCCTTGGTCTTGTTGGTTAAGAAGGAAAAGAAAAGAACCCACTGTCAAGTTCTCAAGAAATTTGCTTTTGAATTTAATCTTACCAAAGTCTCCTTAAAGCCACTGATGGATCTCCCTCCCACTAATCTACTTGGATGTGGGTAATTTGGATCCGTGTATAAAGCAATCATCGATGAGGGCAGAATGAAGTTGCAGTCCAAGGTGTTCAATCTTCTGCATGTGGAGCTTCAAAGAGCTTTCTTGCTGAGTGTGAGGCCCTAAGAAACATCAAGCCATGGAATCTTGAAAGATACTTACAGTTGTTCAAGTGTTGATTATAAGGGGTATATGATTTTCAAAAGCTCTAGTTATGAATTAATTGGGTCAATGGGAGCCCTTGAGGATTGTGCATGACGCTAAAGAAAGATGAGGCGCACCTGGAGCAAAGGATCTGAATCTCTACCAGAGATTGAATATTCGCATTGATGTTGCGAGCGCATTGGAATATCTCCATTATCATTGTGAAACACCCAATCCTCCATTTGACCCGTCAAGCCGAGCAATGTTCTTCTCGCGATGAAATGATTGGCATGTCGGAGACTTTTGGTTAAGCAAGATTCCCTCTCTGGAAATTAATCATAACTCTTCAAACCAACCAATCGAGCCTCTATTGGCGTAAGAGGAAACTATTGTTATACTCCTCCAGGTGAGTACACTCGTTATCATTCTCGATTATAATCCTTTTTCCTTTTAATAATATTTTTAAGTTGAAGAGATAAGAGCATGTTTGGCCACGCCAATTTCGCATGGTAAATGTGTTTTTAAATAAATCGTGACAAAGTGTTCTGTTTGGAGAGGTGTTTTAAAAAAATGGAATTTGAAAAACATGAAAAATCATAGATCAAATGCAAGCATCGATTGCTTTTCAAAAAAATAAAAAAAAAACAAACAAATGCACAATTTTTTAAAAGCTAAATTACATTTTAATTTAAATGTCAACCGTAATTTTACCAAACGCTTAAAGGTGCATTTTTAAATTGTGTTTTTATTAACTTATATTTTTAAAATCGCTACTTTTTTAATCACACGTTTTGAAACGGTTAAACCAATGGACACCAACATTAGTTTTATTATGGCATTTCTTGGTAAACATGCAGTATCAGTACAATTTTATTTTCATGTCTGTTCCTCACATTAGAGTATATAGCATAATCATTTATTAGCATATACACTTTATTTACTATTGTCATATTACAATGATCATGATGTATATGTGTACATTAGCAGAGTAATGGTATGGGAAATGAGGGTGTCCTCCTATGGGTGATATATATAGTTATGGAATCCTCATTTAGAAATTACTGGAAAGACCCACAGATAATATGTTTCAAGGCACTCTAAATTTACATTCGTTTGTCCACAAGAAGCTTTGCCTGAAAAGGTGTCGAGATTGCAATCCAATTCTTTTTCCAGGAAAGAGAAAGAAGAAACACCCACGAACAATGCTCATAATAATTACTAACAGCACTAGAAAGAAGCAAAATTCAGAGTGCTTGATTTTGATGTTTGAATTGGAGTGCTTTGTTCTGTTGATCAGCCAGGAGAACGGATGAGCATCAATAGATGTGGTCAACTAAAGCTTTCTCCCTGATAAGAAAAAGCTTCTTGAAACTAGAGACATGGAGGCGGCCAAACTACCAGTAAGACCATAACGTCAATAGGTATAATTGGTAGCTTAGCGCTTAATTTGTTAATTAGCTCATTGCATTTTGCATTTTGCCTTCCATGAGTTTGCTATTCAATTTGATGTCCAACTGTACATTTGCTGATGATTATAAACTCATTTCAATTTGCCTTCTGTTTTCTTTTTTTCAATTATTGAGGCTAGAGAATGAGAGCATTCCTCTCTACTAACCACGTTGTTGTCTATCTGCCCCTGAAAGCAGGTAAATCACGCCAAAATTTTGTGCTTTTCTCTATTGGTCATTCATCTTATAATGTTTAGA
>FXXK01000043.1:733486-747902 GCA_900184695.1 Betula pendula | reverse complement strand
GAGAGAATTAGAGAAGGCATTTGGACTTCCTGGACACCACATTATAAAGAAATTATGTAAACCTAATACGTCTGACACTTATAGATGTGACCCGGGGGTATTCCAAGGTGCTCCAGAGACTTTGGCATATCTGGGCTTCGAATGAGAATTACTCAAAAGAGGGTACAATTTATTGCTCGTCAAACTAGGTGCTACTCGCCTTGGAACGGACTATAACGCCAAATCAAGACCTGATCAAACCCATCAATGTAATATAATGCATACTGTTCAAATATGGAGGGTTCCTTGCGACGCAAGAAATAACACCTCAGTTGTTTTTCCATATATCAATAATGATATAATTCAGCTTATCAATCGGACTTTCATTACAGCCTTTACTATAAGTACGCACCGATCTTAGCGGCTGTTTATTAATTTTTACTAAAACAGAGATTTAGTAATAGCAAACTCTAGATTTTTTCGTGTTCACATCTTATATTGAAATTTCCTAGTTTCAACAGTTTCAAAAAAAAAAAGATTATTTTTTGGAAGGTTAGAAGAATAGCAAAAATGCAACCCAAAGGTTAGAGATAGCCTAATTAAAGGCAAGAGAGAAGACCCAAAAAACATAGACACATGAGTAAAACATTTCAGATTCAAAATCGTAGACCAGTAACGAGTTTTCTGTATTATGTGAACATTTACTAACGAAAGGTAATACAGATCTCCTCGCTTTTTCGAAGGAATTTCTCTCTTGTTTAGGGCTGGGGCATTTCACGCCGACGAGAATACTAGTCGAGTTGGCTCAAGGTCCAAGCATTTGTGGACCGAACAAAGACTGAGTATACGGACGGCATCAAGCGTAGGATGTACAATGTATCGTAGGGGTGTTGATCATGTCATAATTTTAGAATAAGAGCACATAGTCTATATATGGGTCTATTAATATTTAGTTTAAATAAAAAAATTGATTATTATTTTTATGGTATTTATAATTAGTATTCCAACAGCTATTTTATTTTGACCTATCCGATTGTAATTTCACTTAGGAGATCAAACAGAGAAAATTCTTCTTCTTATATAATTTGTCTGTTGTGGCAATTATTCACATTTAAATTATTTAATCCGTCTTTTTAAGAGAAATCAGCTTACTTTTATGTAATGCTGAGTTATTCTTTTCTCTTACCAACCAGACCAAAGCAGTTTTTCAACATCTATAACATACTTGGAAATGTTTGGCTTGTTTAGCTCATTTATTAGAAAGTGGTGTATATTCCCGAAAGACTAATGACCTATACTTTATCAACGAATTATGGAAGTAACATGGGGGAACCTTAAGATATTGTTCGAGAAAGTACATAGGCAGACTCATCGGCGAAGATAGAGCAAACTTCTTATTACAAATAATCACATTTATATATACTTATTATATGAAAATCCAGTTTTTCACATGAATAGAAAAGTAATCAATGTTGGGATTCATATTTTCTCCCAAATAATCAATTTCAATTAAATGGTTAGAAGATGAATGAAAGATCTTTAGATCTCTAGATGGAGAGAATAGCATATAAGGTCTCTTTTCATCACACCTTCAGACTATCTCAAATTGGGGTGTGTATATATGCTTGCTGTGCTCTAGAAGAAGAATATTTAAAAGACGCTCTATAGCCTCCCTACTAATATGAGGATATAAATTTTGTTTCTCGCAACCTACAATTTCAAGTTAAGGGTAATTCTTAACTCAGTATAGATGAATAGGGTATTTGTAAGGTCTTTGCAAATGTATTGAAAAAAATATATATATTCGGATCACACAACTTCTATTTGAATTAAATGTTTAAAATTTAGTAAGAAGTGTTATGGGACAAAAAGGAATAAATTCGTATCATAAGTACTAATATAATTTTACCACTTTTTTATTTATAGATAGATGTGTCTTAATATATAGACAATCATCAGAACAATACAATATATATGAGGAAAACGGTCTTCAATGTCCAATGCTTATTTTTTAGCATGCATGGAGTGGTGGCTAGTGTAAAGCGGCAAATTTTACTCTGTTATTTGATTTTCTTTAATTCCATTTTTCTCTTTTTCTTAATATTCTTCTAGTTTAGTTATTTTCATATTACAGCAAGGCCCTTGACCATCCTTGGAGACGCTTATGCGATAAGATATAGCTCCATATAAAGGGGTGTCTATACCCAATTTACTTCAATAAGTAAGGTTCAGACTCAAAAAAAGAATGTTTCTTCACTATAAATTCTTTTTACATCAATTTAATAATAGAAAAAGTGGTCTTATAATTAAATAGCATAACTATAGAATTTGATATATAGTAAAGAAAGATGCTATGAATATTTATAAAGAAAGAGAAATCAAATTTAATAATAATTTTGTCATTTTAAAATAACAGTGGATAAGATGAATAGTAAAGAAGAATAGGCGAAATTTTTTATATTTGCAAAATAATTGTCTTATTAATAAAGAAGGTAGAGAAATTTATTGTTTTCACTAGAATGAATCGTATTGATATATTATATAGTAATTTTCTTGTTGATTTTTCTTTTTAACTTTATGGAAACATAAACTAAAGATAGTGATAATGATCTATACTGACAGAAACTTTTTTAACAGTTTTTCCTACACTAAAAAAAAAAAAAGTGATTTACATGAGAACTGTTGTTATAGCTTCTAAATAAGCCACTTTCAAATTCATTATGATTAAGCACGCAACAATACCTAAATTCCTTCGTACACCTTCTCCTTTTTCAGTGCTCACAGGGAAGACTGCTTCCTCAGCCCCTTTGGAAGGGCAAGACGTGTGGTGTATAAACACCGGACAGTCGTCAGTCGCATTGGACAGGGGGCCAAGAATTGTGTGCATATACCCCGAACATTGTGTTAACCAATGAGTGCGAAAATCAATGAGATGTAATGGACAGTAAAAATGTCAGAAAGTATAGTATAGTATTATAATGATAGACATTTAAATTATATAGGAGAAAATTTCATGTCAGTGGCAGAGTTTTCAGAACAATTAATTTATCCTTTGCCATTTCTCCTCATAACATTTTTCTTTCTTCCTTGTGACAGAACAACATTAAGGAGAACCAACCAACCTTAGTTTCAGAGTTTACCCAACTCCTATGGGGCTTCCCACCTTGAGCTCAGTTGGCCATCCTTGCAGTTGTTTCTGTCTTGTGCTTTGATTTGCCTAACCTATGGAACCAATGCCATTGGCGGGAATGAGACAGACCGAGTAGCCTTACTTGAATTCAAGGCCAAAATAACCGATGACCCTTTCATGGTTTTGAGCTCATGGAACGACAGCACCCACTTCTGCCAGTGGCATGGTGTTACATGTGGTCGTCGCCACCAAAGGATCAGGGAGTTGCGCCTGCCATCTCAGAAGCTCGGAGGATCTATATCGCCTTTCATTGGAAATATGAGCTTTCTGAGGTTTCTACATCTCCAAAACAATAGCTTCAATCACGAAATCCCTCAAGAAATCGGCCGTTTGCATAGATTGCAGGTACTAGAGTTGTCCAATAATTCTTTTGGTGGGAGAATTCCTGCCAATGTATCTGGTTGCTCTAACCTCAGGGTTATCAGTCTTGGTAATAACCAGCTGGTTGGAGAAATTCCTATCATGTTTGGCTCCTTGTCAAAGCTTCAATCACTTCGTGCAGGCCACAACAAATTAACAGGAAGGATCCCTCCACTTCTTGGGAACTTATCATCACTATTTGAACTTTTTCTAAACTCGAACAATCTGGGTGGGAGTATCCCTGATGCTCTAGGCCAACTTATGAATCTTACAACTATTGCAATTACTTTTAATCAGTTTTCTGGCACCATCCCTCCATCAATCTTCAATCTCTCTTCGATTACAGTTTTTCGTGTGGGAGGTAATCAAATTCAAGGTAGTCTTCCGTTGGAGTTGGGCATAACTCTTCCTAATCTCAAAACTTTTACCGTTGAATCTAACCAATTTACTGGATCCATTCCCCCTTCAATATCCAACGCCTCAAATCTGGAAATACTTCAAATGGGACAGAACAAATTTACCGGAAATGTGCCTTCTTTGGAAAAGCTGCATAGGCTTCAATGGTTGATCACTAGCACCAACCATCTAGGAAGTGGGGGAACTGACGACTTGAGTTTTCTCGTCTCTTTGACCAATGGCACCAGCTTAAAGTGTTTGGCTATAAGCAACAACAATTTTGGTGGACTATTACCTGAATGCATCGGTAACTTCTCATCTACTCTTAAATCATTGTTCGTAGATAACAATAATATAGTTGGAACGATTCCGAGTGGGATCGTCAATCTCGTCAACTTAGAGAGAGTCGAAATGTGGAATAATAGTTTGTCAGGTAACATTCCCACTGATATTGGAAAGCTTCGGAGATTACAGGTAATGTTACTTGACAAAAACAATCTCCCAGGCAACATCCCGCATTCTCTTCACTACAAAAAAAAGAGTGTTTCCTGACAGTTTAAAACCGTCAGGAATCAATTCCTTGACGGTTTTTTCCCTGACGGTTTCAATAGTCAAGAAATTCTATGTCGGAAATTTTTTTCCCTGCGGTTTGGGCAAAACCGTCAGTTTTTTTCCTGACGGTTTGGTTCCAAACGTCAAGAGTAGAAACCGTCAAGCTTGCTGACGGTTTGGAACCAAACCGTCAGGAAAAAAACTGACGGTTTTGCCCAAACCGTCAGCAAGCTTGACGGTTTGGGCCAAAAAACAATCCTGACGGTTTTGGGGGTGAAACCGTCAGTAATTCCTGACGGTTTTCCCCCAAACCGTCAGGAATTTATTTATTTTTTTTTATTTTTTATTTTTTTTCCAATATTAATAAAAAACTTTGCACTGACTTCTCATACAATGTTGACTAATTTAAAATTTTATAAATTCAAAAGAAAAACTGCACATGAATCAGACAATTGCAACATTGAAACTTCCAACCTCTTGAATATTTGAATTGTAAGAGATTCACAACATTTACAAATCGTGGTCTACAATTGCAAAGAAAATACAAGGAAGCCTGTGGTTGCTCTCAATAAAACAGTAAACGAACAATTTACAAGCTGTTGGGAAGCAAGATCAACTGGGTCCTCATGTCCAGGAACCTGTCTTCTTCTTGTAGACTGAAGGCAGCCCATTTACTGAAGAGAATGCATGGTGGCGGAAGCAGCGCCTGCTAGACGAGCACCTATGCTATGGCCTCACTACAATATATCAGCAAAACCATCTTAACCTTGCAATTACAAATCCAAATTCAAACACCACCATGCAAAAAAATAATAATTAGTAAATAACATAATCCCAATATCACATATTAGTCCAATAATGTAATTAACTGGAACACTCTGTAAAGGAGATAAGTACATTGATATGCTATGAACCTGAAACTTCTCCCACAAGTTGCAACATAATACAAAATTTGTTATATTTCTTGATATGTCATGTTAAAAAAAAAGGCACCATTATGGTGACTTAACCCTGGTAGGAGAAATTGTCTGCTATAGTCAGTGTGATCAATCACCGAATATGAATGAAGTTGGTGCAAAAACAGTACTAGGAAAAGGATTTTGGTTTAATCATGAAATGTCGGTTGCACATTTCCCGGATGGTTGCTAAAATAGCATTCACAAAGACCATCGATGGAGATCCAGGAAGAGAATACTACTTGACCGGCCCTTTTGATGTGATTTCCCCATTAATCAAATTTCTCCATCGTTGAAAACCTCCTTCAACTTATCCACAAAAAAAAAAGAAAACCTCCTTCAACTCATACTTCACAGGAATAAATAAAAAATAGTGATATCTTTACAGCTTACAATTTGATACGCAGCACAATTGCCGTAACATTATATATATATATATATATACTGCAACAAATTCCTCTAGCTAGGTTCTCAATTAATTACAATGGCAACACACATGCATGATTTGATATCACACACCATCTACACTAATCATATATCTTCTTGGTACGATTAAATCATGATTGGATTGTGAATTAACAGTACAAAGATCGATAATCAAAATATGATCATGTTTAATTAAGGCCGATCGTAGTCTTTTCTGAACGGACAACTGATCGTTGTGGGCATTATCATTTCTTTGATGTAATAATTGTTAGATATAACAATTAATCGTTAGATTTAACAATGTCAACCAAACAATCACATGCCTTGAATGTAACGAAGCATATTTCAAATTAGAGTAAACTGAGACAGCATATCAAGATAAGATCTAGATTAGAAGGAAAATTCATCAATTTCATAATTGATCTTAACATATTTATGAAAGGGGATGGTAACTCACCTGAAGATAACAATGAAAAATTCTTTGCAGAACCAACTACAGCAGCTAGAATAAACTCTTTAGGGGCCAAATCTGTTTTGAAACAAGCAGACTGACCAACAGACAGCTTGTAAGCTCCACTTGGTATCTTACTAATGAGCATCCTGTAAGCAATCTAAATGTACCTAATTTAAGCAATGGTGCATAGTTACATGACAATTCAGCACTAAAACAGCAATTGCATATGCAAAACTTACATACCACCATATTCTCTCTGACAAGAGGGCCCAAAAATACCAGTTTTGGATATTTCGAACCAGAATAGAAGAGAGAATACAAAAATGAGGACAAATGAAACATAATTACGCATTACGATTAACTGCTTCAAAAATGCAGGGAAGTGAAAGTAATAGGACCTAGAGGTTTATATGTGATAATTGGGCAAAACCGTCAGTTTTTTTCCTGACGGTTTGGTTCCAAACGGTCAAGAGTAGAAACCGTCAAGCTTGCTGACGGTTTGGAACCAAACCGTCAGGAAAAAAACTGACGGTTTTGCCCAAACCGTCAGCAAGCTTGACGGTTTGGGCCAAAAAACAATCCTGACGGTTTTGGGGGAGAAACCGTCAGTAATTCCTGACGGTTTTCCCCCAAACCGTCAGGAATTTATTTATTTTTTTTTATTTTTTATTTTTTTTCCAATATTAATAAAAAACTTTGCACTGACTTCTCATACAATGTTTGACTAATTTAAAATTTTATAAATTCAAAAGAAAAACTGCACATGAATCAGACAATTAGATTGAGAATACAAAAATGAGGACAAATGAAACATAATTACGCATTACGATTAACTGCTTCAAAAATGCAGGGAAGTGAAAGTAATAGGAAACTAGAGGTTTATTAGTGATAAACCATACACTATTTGGTTAGTCTTGGTGCAATTATTGAGACAATTAGTTATGTTTTCTTCTTTGCAGTTAAATTTAACAGCAGAGTAGGGTTTGAGCCTATGTTATCGGCACCAAGCAAATTTTTGGGAACCAAACCCTAAAGAGAGAGGAGAGACGAGATTACCTCAAAATGCGTGGGCTTTGGGCTTGGGCTTGGCAGAACGGCGGCCGCAGCGGCGTGGTGGAGGCCGTGAAAATGGATCTGCTAGCGCTAGGCCGTGAAGAATGGGTCTGCGCGCTAGGCCGCGTGGAACGAAGGCTGATCTTGGCAGAACGGCGGCATGGGCTTAGGCAGCACGACGGCGTGGGCTTGGGAAGAAACGGCGGCCGCCGGGCGCGTGGTGGAGGCCATGAAGAAATGGGTCTGCGCGCTAGCTAAGCCGTTGGTGGAACGAAGGCGGATCTGAGAGAAAAAAGAGAGAAAAAGAGAGAGTGAGTGTCTGAGAGACAGGGGGAAGAGAGAGTTGAGGGAAGGGAGATTGAGGGAAGGGAGAAGAAAGTGGGCGTGAGAGTGTCTGAGAGAGTGGCTGAGAGAATGGATCGATAAAGGGGAAGACCGATCCGAGAGAAAAAGAGAGGAAAAACTTTAACGGAGAGTGCGTGTCTGAGAATGAGAGAAAAAAGAGAGAGATCGAGCAGGAGAGAGAGATCTAGAAGGAGAAAAAAGAATGAGAAGCTAGGAGAAAGAGAGGGGCGGGGCGGTCTGAGTATTGAGAAAAAGAGAGGAGAGAGTGATAAAAAAAAAAAAAAAAAAAAGGGCGTTGGGCCATTTTTGTCCCCCCCCCCCCCCAAAAAAAAGAAAAAGGCCCTGACGGTTTCATTGAAACCGTCAGTCAATTTCCTGACGGTTTTAATTTAAACCGTCAGAAAATATTTTTTTACTGATAATTTTTTAAAAACCGTCATTAAAAAAAATTTCTTGACGACTTTTTAAAACCATCAAGAAAAAAACCGTCAAAAAACACAAGTTTTTTTGTAGTGCTTGGAAACTTGAGTATGTTACTCATACTAGATTTAGCGGATAATGATCTTCACGGAAGGATACCTTCAAGTCTAGGCAACTGTCAATCTTTGAATGTATTAGATCTTACTAATAATAGTCTCAGTGGTACCATACCTCCACAGGTCTTTGGTATCTCATCCTTGTCAATCGGTCTTTTCTTGTCTGGAAACCGTTTCACGGGTCCTCTTCCCATGAAAGTCGGAAATCTTAAAAATCTGGGTGCATTGGATATGGAAGAAAACATGTTAACCGGTGAAATTCCAAGGAGCCTCGGCAGTTGTATTATGCTGGAGTCTCTAGGCATGCGAGGAAACTTCTTCCAAGGGACCATTCCATCAAGTTTTGGTTTTTTGAGAGGACTACGGGAATTAGACCTTTCTTGGAACAATTTGTCAGGAAAAATTCCAGACTTTTTATTGGGTTTCAACTCGTTGCAGCTTTTGAATTTATCTTACAACAATTTTGAGGGTTTGGTGCCAGTAGAAGGCATTTTCAAGAACTCGAGTGCAACTTCAGTGCTGGGGAACAATCAGTTGTGCGGAGGAATACCAGAGATGCACTTGCCTAAATGCAACTTTAGAGAGCCTAAGAAGAAGAAATCGGCCTTGACCTTGAAATCAACAATCATTTTAGTTTGCGGGCTTCTAGGAGTAATTTCTGTGTTGTCTTTTTTATTTGTCCTTGTCTGTTGGTTAAGAAGGAAAAGAAAAGAACCCACTTCAAGTTCTTCAAGAAATTTGCTTTTGAATTTATCTTACCAAAGTCTCCTTAAAGCCACTGATGGATTCTCCTCCACTAATCTACTTGGTGTGGGTAATTTTGGATCCGTGTATAAAGCAATCATCGATGAGGGCAGAATGATAGTTGCAGTCAAGGTGTTCAATCTTCTGCATCGTGGAGCTTCAAAGAGCTTTCTTGCTGAGTGTGAGGCCCTAAGAAACATCAAGCATCGGAATCTTGTAAAGATACTTACAGTTTGTTCAAGTGTTGATTATAAGGGTAATGATTTCAAAGCTCTAGTTTATGAATTAATGGTCAATGGGAGCCTTGAGGATTGGTTGCATCTGACTGCTAAAGAAGATGAGGCGCACCTGGAGCAAAGGAATCTGAATCTCTACCAGAGATTGAATATCGCCATTGATGTTGCGAGCGCATTGGAATATCTCCATTATCATTGTGAAACACCAATCCTCCATTGTGACCTCAAGCCGAGCAATGTTCTTCTCGACGATGAAATGATTGGGCATGTCGGAGACTTTGGGTTAGCAAGATTCTCTCTGGAAACTAATCATAACTCTTCAACCAACCAATCGAGCTCTATTGGCGTAAGAGGAACTATTGGTTATACTCCTCCAGGTGAGTACACTCGTTATCATTCCTCGATTATAATCCTTTTTCTTTTAATAATATTTTTA
This sequence comes from Betula pendula, assembly GCA_900184695.1. NCBI lineage: Eukaryota > Viridiplantae > Streptophyta > Magnoliopsida > Fagales > Betulaceae > Betula > Betula pendula. The sequence continues at coordinate 738,239 of FXXK01000043.1, read as the reverse complement.
AGTTTGAAGAGGATAAGAGCATGTTTGGCCACGCAATTTCGCATGGTAAAAGTGTGTTTTTAAATAAAATCGTGACAAGTGTTCTGTTTGGAGAGTGTGTTTTAAAAAAATGGTAATTTGAAAACATGAAAAAATTCATAGAATCAAATGGCAAGCATCGATTGCTTTTTCAAAAAAATAAAAAAAAAACAAACAAATGCACAATTTTTAAAAGCTAAATTACAATTTTAAATGTCAAACCGTAATTTTACCAAACGCTTAAGTGCATTTTTTAAAATTGTGTTTTTATTAACTTAATTTTTAAATCGCTACTTTTTTAAATCACACGTTTTGAAACGGTTAAACCAAATGGACACCAACATAGTTTTATTATGCATTTTCTTGGTAAACATGCAGTATCAGTACAATTTTATTTTCATGTCTGGTTTCCTCACATTGAGAGTATCATAGCATAATTCATTTATTAGCATATACACTTTAATTATATTGTCATATTACAAATGATCATATGTATATGTTACATTACAGAGTATGGTATGGGAAATGAGGTGTCCTCCTATGGTGATATATATAGTTATGGAATCCTCATATTAGAAATGTTTACTGGAAAAAGACCCACAGATAATATGTTTCAAGGCACTCTAAATTTACATTCGTTTGTCCAAGAAGCTTTGCCTGAACGAGTGGTCGAGATTGCAGATCCAATTCTTTTTCAGGAAAGAGAAGAAGAAACAACCACGAACAATGCTCATAATAATTACTACAGCACTAGAAGAAGCAAAATTCAGGAGTGCTTGATTTTGATGTTTGAGATTGGAGTTGCTTGTTCTGTTGATCAGCCAGGAGAACGGATGAGCATCAAAGATGTGGCAACTAAGCTTCTCCTGATCAAGAAAAAGCTTCTTGAAACTAGAAGACATGGAGGCGGCCAAACTACCAGTAGACCATAACGTCAATAGGTAATATTGGTAGCTTAGCAGCTTAATTTGTTAATTAGCTCATTGCATTTTGCATTTTGCCTTCTGTTTGCTTATTTCAATTTTGATGTCCAACTGTACCATTTGCTGATGATTATAAACTCATTTCAATTTGCCTTCTGTTTCTTTTTTCAATTTTGAGGCTAGAGAATGAGAGCATTCGGCTCTCTAACACGTTGTTCGGTCTACTCTGCCCCTGAAGCAGGGGTCAAAATCACGGCCAAAATTTTGTGCTTTTCTTCTATTGGTCATTCATTTATAATGGTTTACGATAAATTTGTGAAAATTTAAGATTGAAGGTCATTTATGAATGAAAATTGAGGATTTTGGTTCAAGGCTTTAATTGTTTCAAATTGAGGGTTTCTTGTGTAACTAGATGATCAAATTACTTGCATGCATGAATGTTTAATTTAGATTAGATGTGATGAATTTGAGAATACTGGCCATTTAGTATTTCAGTTTGTTAATATGTGAAAAGAAAATGAAGAATCGAAAGGAACATGAAGAAAAACAAGACCACATGAATAAAAATATTGAAAACCTTCGTCAAGCCTGTTACAAATTTAGAATCACTAGACGAGGTGATTTTAAGCTAAAGGCTTTGTGAGTGGAAGGGCGAAAGTTTTAAAGCTGTTGTTTGTAAACTTGAATGGGGGTTCTATTGTCTACAATATTTGGAGATGCTGAAACAGTTTTAAGTTTTGTACCTGGTTTCTAACTGAAGAGAAGACTTTGGAGAATATTTGCTGCGAGGAAAATTTAAGACAAATGAAGATAATGAGCGGCTGAGTAATAATTGGGGTATTTCCTCAAGTATTTTGCTGGCTGAGTTTGGAAGAGGTTGTTTGGTTTGCTGCTGAGTTTCTGGAAGAAGATTTATGGAATTTGACTCATTGATGTGTTGTATAGATAATAGATTCTTTGCTGTTTAGGTGTTCTGTTTTGGTTTCCAGTGCTCTTCTACTGGAGAGCCTTCGTATATTCTGGTTCCCTACCTAAACCAAACATAAAACAAAATTTAATTAGTGATTTAATGCATTAAGCGAATCTGACCTAGGGCATATTGGGCTCAAATTGGAAATTTATTAAGGAAAAAATAGAGATTTTACGATTTGATGAGGTATTAATGTTTGATTGTATATTTGGATAAGATTGAGTTGATTTGGTTAATAAGAGTAGAGAAATTCATGGAATGTTGTATATATGCACGATTTAAGTGAATTTGTTTAACGGGATTTTTTTTCAAACTGCCTCAATATGATGTTTCACAAAAAAATAATAGTTGCTGAAAATTCTTGTGTTATCTTAAAAATTGAGTTGAATCTTACAATTATTAGAATGTGAATTAAAAAAAAAATTATATTAACGGTTTGAGCATGATTTTGGTCATGTGATATATTTAGGATCTGATTCGAACATTGGTGTCCTGATTTGAAGGACGATGATCAGAATATGGCAAGGCCTAAGGATGGTGTTTAATGATGTTGGGAATGATGATAAAGTTTATTGCTCATAATAGACTATTTACTTATATGCATAAAAGTGTTTTTACAAATGTTATTGTTTTATGTAAAAGCTAACTTATTACTATGTTATATTCATACTTTTCTAAGTCGTTTTGATGGTTAATTGTTTTTGTTTGAAAAAAAACAAACTAACTTATAAAATGAATCGTTCGCACGGGTGGATTAACTTTTTATACTTTTCTTTTTTTGAATAGACTTCTTATACTTTCTAAGGTAACTCATTAAATCTTATTAATCTTTTTCAGATAATAGAATGGTTCAAGACCCTTCTAATTTGAGAATCTGGAGGTTCTTATGGTTCAAGCTCAGAAGGACTAGCTTGGTGAGATGCCATTTGTGTTTGATGAATAAGAAATTGGTTTATATTGAAGTTTAAACTTGTTTATTTATTTGTCTTTTTGTTTTTGGAGACTTTTTATGTGCTTTTAGATATTTGGAGTTGGATTGTAATTGTTATGTAGTATTTTTAATTCATGGAGTATTGTTGCTAAGACATTTTGATTAGTTTGATGCTATGTGATGGTTATGTGGATATTGAGGACATTTAGGGGATGAAATTTGTGGCTATTAGTTGTTCTGGTTGTTCTGCTTTATTTTTATTTGCAGGCTTTTAAAAATGTCCTTGTTTTAATCAAATATTTGGACCTGCAACATTTGAACCACAAATTATACTTGAATTTTCAATCAAGAGTTACCACATAATGGCTTGGATGCAATTTTAAACCAAGGTATGTTCCATAATTGTCTTGTCTTATTGATGCCAAAATATGACTAATTTCTAATGAACTTTGGAACATTATAAAAAGACCAATGCTACACATATTATTATTTTACAACTTTTGACATGTGTTAGCATTTGGTTGGAGACACATTAGCCACTACCATCCTTCAATTATATGCTAACACATGTCAAAAAGTTATAAAAGAGTTGTAATAGTTAGGGTCTAGCATGGACTTTCAATCTTAAAACAAGGTTGAAGACACATCAATTACTTAAAAAGTAATGTTAACATCTTCCAATCATATACTAACATGTGTCGAAACTTATAAAAGAGAGAGTTTTAAAATAGTTACAAGTCTAGCATGGATTTTCAACACAAATTGCTTCATTGCAGTAAGAGTTGTAATTGGAGTTTGTAAAGCCAGAAGAAGAACGTGGAGAAGTATATACACACAAACATAAGGCTTAAGAATATGGTGGGCTTTTCTCTCTTTCCTTTTCTTTTAAAATTAAGCACAGTGAACCTATAGCTTTCAACTACATCGTTGTGGGATCCATTCTGATGGCCTTGTCCAGTTCAATCTTTTGTATTCAAGCCATCTGGCTGAGTTTTCGAGTCTTAAAGCTTGACTGAAAGGATTAACTGAGAAGCAGGGCAAATAATAACGAAGTTTTAATTATATATATCACAATATACACAAGCTGAATATTTCAAGGGCAAATTATAAAGGGCTCCCACAACTAGAGCAGCTCTTAGTTGATTCAATTTCAAGGTTCTGCCATATCATGAAGAGGGAGGGCGGGGTAGTCACTTGGCAATTTCCTGCCAAAAGAAGGAACAATGGTACGTCAGTCTTCCAAATGCACAAGAATTTCAAAGCTATGGACTCCATAGACAAGCCTATGCCCAGGCCCCGCTAATAGCCCTTCAGTTTCCCAAAATAGTATGTCAACATAATTTGTCATATAAAGCAAGTGCTCCATGGCCTTACAAGGAAACAAATACAAAATTTTGTATACAGAGCAGCCTGTTCACACCACCAATAACAAGAAGAGAACACTTTTAAAAATTCCCCTTAATCTCAATCGTTCTGAGTTGTGTATGTAGCGTATCTTGTTAACAGCTGCTAATGATTAAAAAAAAAAAAGAGAGAAAGTTAATTAGCTCTGTATGATCGATGGTGGTGGTTTGTCCCCAGCAGGCGTGTGGTATTTCTTCAAGAGTGTACAGTGGCTGTAGGCTTGGCACAAATAGCTTGCGTGTGTTTGATCCCTTAGATATAAGGTACGGTGAGGATTTTGAAATTTGAGATTTTCAGATTTTTTTAAATTTGGGGGATCTATAGGCAAATAATTAGAGACAAGCCTAAAGGAGACCGGCATGGCCATGGCCTCCCTCCATTTTGTAAGAATCTATATAAAATGTATCTTATTCTATATATACAAGACTATATAGCTAAATCTTAACCCGACTCATTTAATTAAACAGGTCAAACTCTTCAACCTTAATCTTATAATTTCGTATTGGA
>FXXK01000043.1:693367-712188 GCA_900184695.1 Betula pendula | reverse complement strand
ACAATTATTAGAATGTGAATTAAAAAAAATAATTATATTAATGGTTTGAGCATGATTTTGGTTATGTGATATATTTAAGATCTGATTCGAACACTGGTGTCCTAATTTGAAGGACCATGATCAGAATATGGCAAGGCCTAAGGATGGTGTTTAATGATGTTGAGAATGATGATAAAGTTTATTGCTCATAATAGACTATTTACTTATATGCATAAAAGCGTTTTTACAAATGTTATTGTATTATGTAAAAGCTAACTTATTACTATGTTATATTCATACTTTTCTATGTCGTTGTGATGGTTAATTGTTTTTGTTTGAAAAAAACAAAGTAACTTATAAAATGAATCGTTCTCACGTGTGGATTAACTTCTTATACTTTTCTTTTTCTTTTTCTTTTTTTGAATGGACTTCTTATACTTTCTAAGGTAACTCATTAAATCTTATTAATCTTTTTCAGATAATAGAATGGTTCAAGACCCTTCTAATTTGAGAATCTGGAGGTTCTTATGGTTCAAGCTCACAAGGACTAGCTTGGTGAGACGTCATTTGTGTTTGATGAATCAGAAATTGGTTTATATTGAGGTTTAAACTTGTTTATTTATTTGTTTTTGGAGACTTTTTATGTGCTTTTAGATATTTGGAGTTGGATTGTAATTGTTATGTAGTTTTTTTAATTCATGGAGTATTGTTGCTAAGACATTTTGATTAGTTTGATGCTATGTGGTGGTTATGTGGATATTGAGGACATTTAGGGGATGAAATTTGTGACTATTAGTTGTTCTGGTTGTACTGCTTTATTTTTATTTGCAGGCTTTTAAAAATGTCCTTGTTTTAATCAAACATTTGGACCTGCAAAATTTCAACTACAAATTATACTTGAAGTTTCAATCAAGAGTTACCACATAATGGCTTGGATGAAATTTTAAACCAAAGTATGTTCCATAATTGTCTTGTCTTATTGATGCCAAAATATGACTAATTTCTAAGGAACTTTAGAACAGTATAAAAAGAGTAATGCTACACATACTATTATCTTACAACTTTTGACACATGTTAACATTCAGTTGGAGACATAGTAGTCACTAACATCCTTCAAGTACATGATAACACATGCCAAAAGTTATAAAAAGAGTTGTAAAATAGTTAGAGTCTAGCACGGACTTTCAATTTTAAAACAAGGTTGAAGACACATCAATGTTGTGAGTACACTTGTGAGTGTTGTGTCTCACATTGAGAAGGCACAAAGAAAAAGAGTAATTAATATACATAAGTAGATCCAAGCCCATTAGCTTAGGCTTTTGGGCTAGAGTGGTGTCTAAATATATATATTAATGTACTCTTGATAAAAATTCATGACCGTTTATCTCTCTAACAATCAATTACTAAAAAAGTAATGTTAACATCTTCCAATCACATACTAACTTGTGTCAAAACTTATAAAAGAGAGAGTTTTAAAATAGTTAGAAGTCTAGCATGGATTTTCAACATAAATTGCTTCATTGCAGTAAGAGTTGTAATTGGAGTTTGTAAAGCCAGAAGAAGAACGTGGAGAAGTATATACACACTAACATAAGGCTTAAGAATATGGTGGGCTTTTCTCTCTTTCATTTTCTTTTAAAATTAAGCACAGTGAACCTATAGCTTTCAACTACATCGTTGTGGGATCCATTCTTATGGCCTTGTCCAGTTCAATCTTTTGTATTCAAGCCATCTGGCTGAGTTTTCGAGTCTTAAAGCTCGACTGCAAGGATCAACTGAGAAGCAGGGCAAATAATAACGAAGTTTTAATTATATATATCACAATATACACAAGCTGAATATTTCAAGGGCAAATGATAAAGGGCTCCCACAACTAGAGCAGCTCTTAGTTGATTCAGTTTCAAGGTTCTGACATATCATGAAGAGGGAGGGTTGGGTAGTCGCTTGGCAATTTCCTGCCAAAAGAAGGAACAATGGTACGCTAGTCTTCCAAATGCACAAGAATTTCAAAACTATGGACTCCATAGACAAGCCTATGCCCAAGCCCCACTAATAGCCCTTCAATTTCCCAAAATAGTATGTCAACATAATTTGTCATATAAAGCAAGTGCTCCATGGCCTTACAAGGAAAACAAATACAAAATTTTGTATACAGAGCATCCTGTTCACACCACCAATAACAAGAAGAGAACTCTTTTAAAACTTCCCCTTTATCTCAATCGTTCTGAGTTGTGTATGTAGCGTATCTTCTTCTTCTTCTTTTTTTTTTTTAATTGCATGGGGAAAAAGGATTATAGGTTGTTGTTACCGTGCACAATAATGATGAATAATATGGAATCGAAAAGAGAGAGAGAAAGAGAAAATTGAGACAAGGATTTACGTGGTTCGACAAGTTATGCTTACGTCCACAGGGAGAGTGCGGCTATATTCACTATTGAATGTCTTAGGGTTACATCATAACATACTTATAAGAAAACCCTAACTGTACAGACGCTATTTGGAAAACCCCAAAAATACCCCGTACCAGCTCAGTTCACTCCACTCCGTTACGCGAAGACAACTCGGCCATCCACAGTACTACTCTCTATAACTAAGAGAATATGAGCCACTTGTTTCAACATAGGTGGATATTTCCCACTTCTGATCCGAATAGACGAGAAGATGGGGAATGTATGTAACGTATCTTGTTAACATCTGCTAATGATTAAAAAAAAAAAAAAAAAAAAAAAAAGGAAGAGAAAGTTAATTAGCTCTGTACGATCGATGGTAGTGGTTCGTCCCCAGCGGACGTGTGGTGTTTTTTCAACGGTGTACGGTAGCTGTGGGCTTGGCACAAATAGATTGCATGTGTTTGATCCCTTAGATATAAGGCACGGTGAGAATTTTAAAATTTGAGATTTTAAAATTTTTTTAAATTTGGGGGATCTATAGGCAAATAATTAGAGACAAGCTTAAAGGAGACCAGCATGGCCATGGCCTCCCGCCATTTTGTAAGAATCTATATAAATGTATCTTATTCTATACTTTTGCCTCCAAAAAAAAAAAAATTGATTTGACCGTTGAACCTTAATCAGCCTAAGAAAAAAAAGAACAAAAGAACATGATTCTAGATTTTGTACGAATAACTCGTGACTCGTCTCATTTTTTTTTTCTTTGTTTCCTCACCACAAAGCCGTTGCCGCGCTCAATTTTCTTTGTTTCCTCTCTAGTCTCACACAGTCTAGGGTAACAATTCGTGTTCGCATATTGAGTTCGAATCATGTTGAGATATGGGTATAAAATTATATAGGTCAAACCTAACTCGACCTATTTAATTAAACGGATTAACCCTCTCAACCTTAATCATCTAATTTTGTATTGAATTCGTGTCGAATTCGCGGTTCATATTAAAAATTGTCTGTCATTATATCGCGTGTCAGGTTCAGGTCGTATCGAAGCATGTATATAAGATTATATAGGTAAATTATAACTCGACTCATTTAATTAAAATGAGTCAAGATTCTTCAACCCTAATCCTATAATTTCGTATTGAATAGGTATTAAATTTACAGATCGTATAAAAAATTGTAAGCTCTAGTTTATAGTCCACGCCCAATTCTTTTACAATCACCGCTCACGACTCGTGTTGATTTTGGTGGGTGTACCGGTATTGCGTTTTGGACTTTTGATGTATTGATGTACTGGTGTGGTGTTGATTATTATGAACTTGCAAATCGTTTTGTTTTATAAATTATAGGTATCATGAGCCTTTGAAATTGCAAACCGTTTTGATCGAATATGAAATTATAAGACTTTTGGAATTTCATTTTATACTCACCATTGATCGTCACGATTAAAGAATAATTTACTTTTTAAAATTGCGCATTTTCATCATCATCCACCCAACAATTAATATCATCCACAATTTCATTATCATCCAAAAATAGCAGCCATTGTGAGGATATTCAAATCAAATATTTACTTATTATATAACAAGAAAAAAAAAAAAAAAAACAATGATATTAATTTTTTTTACATTGAGAGATAAATTGTTGCAAAATTTAGTATATATTCAATTCTAGATGATTTTTGGGATTTAAAAGAACGTCAATTTCCATAATAATATGTGATTGAATTAAAAATGGAAATATATTAAAAAAACAATTATATTTTCTTAACACCGAATCGATACTAAGTTTTATATTTTGAATATTATTTTAATCTTCAATCTTAATATTATTCATACTTTGGCCATCGATAAGAATTTATGGTTCCGTCCTTGCAGATAATGCTCTTATTCTGCATTTGCATTCGCACTCTGCAAATGGTAGATTTTAATGACCACGTGCTAATTGAAACTTGCCCATAACCGCACACGGGCAAACAATTTTTTTTTTTTTCAACTATGGACTTAATTTATATGAGCATGTTCCTGTAAAGCTTTTTGTGAGCTCTTTTAGATGGACTTAGTCCAACTTTTGAACTAAATACACTAGTAAATTGTAATATGAAGATACAAATTGAATTGTCAACATTGGGTAATAACAAGTATTTATGAACTAAATTCTAATTTGAAAAAAAAAAAATCTATTTATAAACTTTGGGCAATACAAGTAAATTGAAAAAAAAAGTAAAAAAAAAAAAACTACAAAATAACCCAAATGATTAAATTAATCATCTCAAAAAATAATTCAATGAATTGACTTCAATTTCTTTGAAATAATGTCCATAACTGAAAAGTGGACGACACACAATATCATGTTTTAGTGATATTTCAAACTACCAAGCCAAATTAGCCAATATAAAATATATGAAACACACATAAATAAAAGTCTAAACATTCAGCACACAAAATGCATGCAACACGCACACCATAATCCACTACATATTACATTATTCATGATTTACAAAATATTACAAATTCATAACATAAGAAATCCATCAAACATTACCGTCTACAGAATCACAAGTAACACAAAAACTTCGTCAAAGTTTCAACACCAAAAGCATCCCCTTCCCATGAAAGAATGAAAATGGCAGAGAGAGAGAGAGAGATCAGAGTCTTCTTTGATGAGACAGAAGAGAGTGCTCCAAAGAGAGAGTGAGAGACTAAAAACATGAGAGCCAAAACGAAGTTGTTTTATAAGACAACACTAAATGTGTGTGTATGTTTTGGGGAGGGGGGAGGGGGGAATATTCCATATTCTATTTGGGCAAATAGTGAATATAGTATCTTCACGTAATTTATGCAAACGGGGGATAGCGGATGCTAAGTAATTTTTAACCATTGACTTAGAGCATGTTTGAGATTACATTGGGAAATAGAGTTTTTAAAGTCAAAAAAAGCTTTTTAGCAAAAGCATTATTTTTGAGTTTTTTCTAAAAGTGCATTTTAACTATTTTTAGAGTAAAAAGTCAAAGAAATACTTTTAAAATTTTTTACCAAACAGGCCAGCGTTTTATTTAGCACAACTTTTTAGATACTAAAAGTACTTTTTAAGCTCTCTAACGCAATTCAAAACAAGCCATTAAACACACCTATTGGAAGCATTCCCACACATTCTTCTTGATTTTCTTATTTTAGAATTAAAAAGGGAAAAGATTCACTGTTATATCTGCCAAGTTGCCAATGAGACATTAGAGATCCTTGGAACTCGTTCTTGTTATTTTTTTTTTAATATTTTTTCCTTAAAATTTTACAGAGTTATATATAAAGTTTTATAATATTGTGAAATTTATTTCATTTTAAATAAATAAATTTCACTTTTGCGATGCCAAAAATTTTTTTTAAAAAAAATTACACTTTCAAGAATTGATTGAAAGAGAATCAGGGCAGAAGATAATATGAAAAAATCGAGAGATATGGAAAATAAGCCTAAGAGAATCAGAGTAGAAGATAATTATGAAAAAATTGATGGATATGGAAAATAAGCCTAGTACTGAAGACGTACTCAAGACATGGTCGATTTAAAGGCCTACTATCAAAAGAGCCTAATGGGTATTCAGCATCTACACTTAGAGGGAGATGCATTAGAAATTGTTCAAACCCTACAACAGACGGAGTCTTGTAGGAGTCGCTATAATTAGCTAATTGATGATACCCGAATACGATTTGGTAGTCTTCAGTCCTGGAGTGTCTCATATCCGAAGGAAAGCTAATAGCGCTGCTCATTGTTGGCCCAAGCTGCAATTCATTAGTCCTTAGATAATGTGTGGAGAGGTTCTTATTCTCTTTTTATTCAATGCATTGTACTTACTTCTGAGCAAAATTCTCGTTAAGACATGTTTGGTACGTGGAATGGCTATTTCAAGGAATGGTCTTTATAAAGAATAGAATGAATGTAGTGCATTAGTCTTGGAATAACCATTCCGATGATTATAAGGAAATGACTATTTATTTAATTGAGATAACAACCATTCCTCTTAAATTTAAGAGAAATGACTAAAAAGAGAATAATCATTCCTCTTTTTAGGTCAGTAATGGAAGTTGACAACTCCTTTTAGATCACTCTTCTTTTCTAAAAAGTTTTTTCCATATTTTCTTCATACTGACTTGACCGTCAGAATCTAACCCACCGACCACGGAAGCAGAATTCAATAAAGAGTCGACGCGCCTACGCCTTCTGTTCTTTTCTTAAAAGGGTTTTACATGAGCTGCAGAGAAAACTTTTTGTCTGGTAAATAATTCACGTCATTGACGTACGTGAAATGTTGCAGAGAAGCAATGTCAACTTTTCGCATTCTACTGACTACTGTTGCACATGAATTCACATAAGAGGTTCTGTCTACTGTTGCACATAAATTCATTCAAGTCTCTCACTTTTTCTTTTTCGTTTTTTTCCTTAAAACGTTTGGACATTTCACGTGAATGTGAGTATACCCGTGAGTTTCGGGTTTTGACTGGTTCGCTTTTTTGGTAAATGAATACTAGTACTACACACGCTTTTAGTTTTTCACACTTACTTTTACATATTTTTAGATGGACAGAAATTAGCTACAAACTGGTTTAGTCTAATAAAATGACATGTGTCCCTTAGCATGTGAGAAGCACATGTTTTTTTTTATTAATGTTATTAAAAAAAGCATGTGAGAAGCACATGTTATTAAAAAAACATGTGCTTCTCACATGCTAAGAGACACATGTCATTTTATTAGACTGGTTTGTAGTTAATTGCTACAAACCAGTTTGTAGCTAATTTCTGTCCTTTTTAGATGATTTTGAAAATTATTATTGAATTAAAATTCAATAAAAAAGATTATTTTAAAAGTAACCTTAGATATGTGTAAAAATAATTAAGATGAGACTACTTTTGCCTTCTCTTGCATTTTTAAGATGAGACTACTTTTGAGTTTCATAATATGAGACTACTTTTGTCAGTTTAAGATAATTCAGTTTGGACCGTAGCGAATTGAAGGATTTTTAATGTTAGGGTTTCAATAGGCCTAAATTAATTAGGGGTTTTTATATATGCTTCGGCTTTAATTTACCAAAACTGATGGTTGGGTTATGTAAATAAATGTTAGAATCACACATTGGATCATTAAATTTTAGCAGTTTACGATCAATTTGAGGAAATTTAAAATTTAAGGTCATTTATGCACGGAAATTAGGAATTTGATCAGTTCTTGGCTCGTTTTAAATCGAGGGATTCATTGTGTAACTATATAGCGGATCAAATTAATTAATTACTTGCACGAATTTTTAGTTTAGGTTAGATGTGATTAATTTGAGAATACTCCTAAAATTGAGAGTTTTTTTTTTTCTGAGAGTTTAAACATGAAGTTGAGATATTTAATTAGTGAATTAACGCATGTACCGAATCTGACCTAGGGCATATTGGGCTCAAATTGGAGATTTATCAAGGAAAAATTAGGGATTTTGCGATTGATCTCAAATTCTTAGGTATCGACGTTTGATTGTATTTTTGGATAAGATATATCGAGTTGATTTGGCTAAGGAGCGTAGAGAAATTCTTGGAATTTCATACATGTGCATGATTTAAGTAAATTTGGTCAACCGTATGTAATTTTTTCAAACTACGTCAATATGATTTTTCAAAAAGAAATAATAGTTGCTGAAAATTTTTGAGTTATCTTAATGAGTAATGATACAAGTCACCCTCCATGTCTACCTTGTGTCAACCAAAAGTGATGTGGCTTTTAAAATCACCATTAGATCAAAAGTCAATAATTATCAATGGTAATTTTAAAAGTCACATCACTTTTGGTTGACACAAGGTAGACATAGAGAGTGACATATATAATTACTCTATCTTAATACTATGGGAAAATGAATTGCATATATTAGTCGAGATATATATATATTTCGTAATGAGATGCATACATGTTTTAATTATATCACTACTTCTTAATTCATGTGTTGAATCTTAGAATGATTAGAATGAGAATATACTTCAAAATTCCCTACCGCAAGTGCGAATGATAATTAGGCCTAATTCAAAGACCAATGCTCTGATTTGAAGGGCATTATTATTCTTTCGGATTTAATTCATAGACTGATGTCCTAATTCAAAGAACATAATATATAAAGACTTGATTTGAATGCCAATGATCTGATTCAATGGAAATTAATGTGATTTAGGATTTATGAATCGGTCTCATGTGTGGATTTAACTTCTTGTACTTACCAAGGTAACTCATTGAATCTTGTTAATCTTTTTTCAGATAATAGAATGGTTCAAGCCCTTCTAATTTGAAAATATGAAGCTTTCTTATGGTTCAAGCTCACAAGGACTTCGTCTTATTTGTGTTTTGATGAATTAAAAATTGGTTTGTATTGAAGTTTAAACTTGTTTATTTATTTGTTATTTTTGGAGACTTTTATTATTTGCTTTTAGAAATTTGGAGTTGGATTGTAATTGTTGTGTAGTGTTTTATATCATGGAGTATTGTTGCTGAGGCATTTTGATTATTTTGATGCTATGTGATGGTTATGTGGGATATTGAGGACCTTTAGGGGATGGAATTGTGGCTTTAGTTGTTCTGGTTGTACTGCGTTATTTTATTTTATTTTTATTTGCAGGCTTTAAAAAATTTCATAATTTCGACTTTAAATTATACTTGAACTTCAATCAAGCTTTACCACACAATGGCTTGGATGCAAATTTAAACTAAAGTATGTTCCATATGTTTTTAAATCGTTATTTTTTAAAAACGCAATTTCATACAAATTTATAATTTTGTTTAAAGACGTTTGCAGCAAAATTTCATAATTTTAATCAATATAGGACTTTCCACTGTAGATTGAGTTTTCCATGAGCTATGAGAACGGCAAAGTTGAGGACATTTACGTCCGTGAAGGGTCAACCAAAAAGACAAAATAAGAAAAGAGGAGATTGATTCTTAAAAAAGGAGCCAGCACATGCGTGGGCTGAAAAAGAGGAGACAGAAATGCAGATAAAACCAAAGCTGATAAGAGGAATTAGAATAGCTGTGTGAATTGAAAGAAAGGAAATGAGAAATGTTAACCTCATTAAATACTTTTTTTTAAAAAAATTATTATAAAGCGATGTGTCACCATAAAATGATGTGACAACATTGATTGAATTTCTCAACTTTGATACAATTTTAAACCAATGTATGTTCCATAATTGTCTTGTTTTATTGATGCCAAAACATTACAAAAATTTTGAATTCGAACCTAATCTTGGTCTCCATTTTTCACTTTATTCTGCCTTTCTATTTAATTTTTCATTTAATTATAAGTTACTTCACGTACTATAATAGAAAGTAGAGTTTCAGTAAATATGTACTGCGCATAGAATTTTGATACTTTTGTAGCGTCAAGTGATTCAGCTATATTTGCTGAGAAGGTCTGTAAAACGAATTGCTTGATTGAATATATTTTTATCATTCATAACCAAAAAAAAAAAAAAAAAAAACGATAACAATTATAATAGTCAAAAGTATATTTGGAGGACAAAAGCTAGGACCGTAAAGACTAATAGAAACAAATGAACATGGGTTTTACAAAAAAGGCATTGCTTTTTGCAAAGTCAATGTGAAACATGATATCTTATAATAATAGTAAAAGATATTTCTAGAGGACAAAAGCTAGGACCGTAAAGCATAAAGAAACAAATGAAAATAGGTTTAATAATTTTGTTTTTTTTTTTAAAAAAGCATTGCTTTTTGGGGAAGTCATTAATTTGATCAACTTTCTCAGAGTCGATGTTAGGTAGATTAATGTGATGTCCAATGGTCCAAAAGGAGAAGTGTGAAGCTTATTTTCTACGGGCCCAAAAGGACAGAAAAATGAAAAGGAAAAGAGGAAAAAGATAAAAGAGAAAGAAAGGGTGAACCTGGCCCATACCCCGACAATTTTGGGCCCCGTGGTGTTAAATTATGAATGAGTGCGAAAATCATTGTCCAGCATTTTCTATGTATTCAGTGGCACAATTTTGAGAAGAGTCCATTTCTTTATCCTCAGAGTGGCTGAAACAACTAAATTAGCATTTTTTGCATCCTTTACAATCGTTTAAACCAAGCATGGGGCTTCCCCCCTTAAGTTCCGCAGTCTCTTGCTCATCAGCTTTTTGCATCCTTACAATCGTTTTGGTGATCTTTTGCTTTGGTTCGGCCACCTATGGCATTGGCGGGAATGAGACAGACCGGCTATCCTTGCTTGAATTCAAGGCCAAGATAGTAAATGACCCTTTCATGTTTTTGAGCTCGTGGAATGACACCACCAACTTTTGCCAGTGGCGTGGTGTTACATGTGGTCGCCGCCACCAGAGGGTCACAGAGTTGCGCCTGCCATCTCAGAAACTCGTGGGATCTATATCGCCTTTCATTGGAAATTTGAGCTTTCTAAGGTATCTATATCTCTACAACAATAGCTTCAGTCACGAAATCCCTCAAGAAATAGGTCGTTTGCATAGATTGCGGGCACTATCGTTGTCCAATAATTCACTGGGTGGGAGAATTCCTTCTATTATATCCAATTGCTCTAACCTCAAGCTTTTCAATCTTGGTTATAACAATCTGGTGGGGCAAATTCCTGTTGAGCTTGGCTCCTTGTCAAAGCTCCAAATATTTTCTGTACGCAAAAACATACTAACAGGAAGTATCCCTCCATTTCTTGGCAACTTATCGTCACTTGAAGGACTTTCTTTAGCCGAAAATAATATAGGTGGGAGTATTCCTAGTGCTCTGGGCCAACTTATGAATCTTACAATTATTTTTCTTGAGGCAAATCAGTTTTCTGGTATCATTCCTCCATCAATCTTCAATCTCTCTTCTATTACAATGCTTGATGTGGCAGTTAATCAAATCGAAGGGAATCTTCCCTTGGAGTTGGGCATAACTCTTCCAAATCTCCAAGAACTTGCCATTGCCTTTAACCAATTCACTGGTTCCATTCCTCCTTCAATATCCAATGCTTCAAATCTGGAAACACTTTCTATTGTAGGGAACAATTTTACTGGAAATGTGCCTTCTTTGGAGAAGCTGCATAGGCTTCAAATTTTGAGCACTACCTACAACCACCTAGGAAGTGGGGGAGCTGACGACTTGAGTTTTCTCTGCTCCTTGACCAATTCCACCAGCTTAGGTATATTGGCCATAAACGTTAACAACTTTGGTGGAGTCTTACCAGAATGCATTAGCAACTTCTCATCTACTCTTCGAACATTGGTAATAGATCAGAATAATATAGCTGGAAGGATTCCAAGTGGGATCGTGAATCTCATCAACTTAGAGAGACTCCAGATGTGGAGTAACAAATTATCAGGTAACATTCCCCATGATATTGGAAGGCTTCAGAGACTACAGGTAATGAATTTATTAGGAAACAATCTCTCAGGCAACATCCCACACTCTCTTGGAAATCTGAGTATGTTACTCATACTACTTTTAGCTGATAATGATCTTCACGGAAGCATACCTTCAAGTCTAGGAAAATGTCGATCTTTGAATTGGTTAGATCTTTCTATTAATAGTCTCAGTGGTACCATACCTCCACAGGTTATTGGTCTCTCATCCTTGTCAATCATTCTCAATTTGTCCCGAAACCGTTTCACGGGTCCCCTTCCCATGGAAGTCGGAAATCTGAAAAATCTGGATTCATTGTATATGGAAGAAAACATGTTAACTGGTGAAATTCCAGGGAGTCTTGGCAGTTGTGTTATGCTGGAGTCTCTAGGCATGCAGGGAAACTTCTTCCAAGGGACCATTCCATCAAGTTTTGGTTCTTTGAGAGGACTACGAGAATTAGACCTTTCTCGGAACAATTTGTCAGGAAAAATTCCAAGCTTTTTTGTGGGTTTCAACTTGTTGCAGTTTTTGAATCTATCTTACAACAATTTTGAGGGTTTGGTGCCAGTAGATGGCGTTTTCAAGAACTCAAGTGCAACTTCAGTAGTAGGGAACAGTCAGCTCTGTGGGGGAATATTAGTGATGCATTTGCCTAAATGCAACTTTAGAGAGCACAAGAGAAAGAAACCGGCCTTAACCTTGAAATCAAAAATATTTTTAGTTTGCGGGCTTCTAGGAGTAATTTCTATGCTGTCTTTTACATTTGTCTGTTTGCTACGAAGGAAAAGGAAAGAAACTACTACAAGTTCTTCAGAAAATTTACTTCTGAATTTGTCTTACCAAAGTCTCCTAAAAGCCACAGATGGGTTCTCCTCTGCTAATTTGCTTGGCGTGGGTAGTTTTGGATCCGTGTATAAAGCAATCATCGATGAGGGCAGAATGACAGCTGCAGTCAAGGTGTTCAATCTTCTACATCGTGGAGCTTCAAAGAGCTTTCTTGCTGAGTGTGAGGCCCTAAGAAACATCAGGCATCGGAATCTTGTAAAGATACTTACAGTTTGTTCAGGTGTTGATTATAAGGGTAATGATTTCAAAGCTCTAGTTTATGAATTAATGGTCAATGGGAGCCTTGAGAATTGGTTGCATCTGACTGCTAAAGAAGATGAGGCGCACCTGGAGCAAAGGAATCTGAATCTCTACCAGAGATTGAATATCGCCATTGATGTTGCGAGTGCATTGGAATATCTCCATTATCATTGTGAAACACCAATCCTCCATTGTGACCTCAAGCCGAGCAATGTTCTTCTCAACGATGAAATGATTGGGCATGTCGGAGACTTTGGGTTAGCAAGATTCTCTCTGGAAACTAACCATAACTCTTCAACCAACCAATCGAGCTCTATTGGCGTAAGAGGAACTATTGGTTATACTCCTCCAGGTGAGTACACTCGTTATCATTCCTCAATTATAATCCTTGCTCTTTTAATAACATTTTTAAGTTTGAAGAGGATAAGAGCATGTTTGGCCTCGCAATTTCGCATGGTAAAAGTGTGTTTTTAAATAAAATCGTGAAAAGTGTTTTGTTTGGAGAGTGTGTTTGAAAAAAATAGTAGTTTGAAAACATGAAAAAACATTCGTAGATGCAAATGGCAAGCATCGATTGCATTTTTTTTAAAAATAAATAAATAAATAAATGCACGATTTTAAAAGCTAAATTACAATTTTAAAGGTCAAACCGTGAATTTACCAAACGCTTAAATGCATTTTTTAAAGTTGTGTTTTTATTAACTTAATTTTTAAATCGCTACGTTTTTAAACCACACATTTTGAAACGGTTAAACCAAATGGACACCAACATAGTTTTATTATGCATTTCTTGGTAAACATGCAGTATCAGTACAATTTTATTTTCATGTCTGGTTTCCTCACATAAAGAGTATAATAGCATAATTCATTTCTTAGCATATACGCTTTAATTATATTGTCATATTACAACTGATCATATGTATATGTTAAATTGCAGAGTATGGTATGGGAAATGAGGTGTCCTCCTATGGTGATATATATAGTTATGGAATCCTCATATTAGAAATGTTTACTGGAAAAAGACCCACAGATGATATGTTTCAAGGCACTCTAAATTTACATTCGTTTGTTCAAGAAGCTTTGCCTGAACGAGTGGTCGAGATTGCAGATCCAATTCTTTTTCAGGAAAGAGAAGAAGAAACAACCACGAACAATGCTCATAATAATTACAACAGCACTAGAAGAAGCAAAATTCAGGAGTGCTTGATTTTGATGTTTGAGATTGGAGTTGCTTGTTCTGTTGATCGGCCAGGAGAACGGATGAGCATCAAAGATGTGACAACTAAACTTCTTCTGATCAAGAAAAAGCTTCTTGAAACTAGAAGACATGGAGGCGGCCAAACTACCAGTAGACCATAACGTCAATAGGTAATATTGGAAACTTAATAGCTTTGTTAAGCTCATTGCATTTTGCATTTTGCCTTTTGCCTTCTATTTGCTTATTTCAATTTTGATGTCCAACAGTACCATTTTCTGATGATTATAAATNTTTTTGAATTTTGAGGCTAGAGAATGAGAGCATTCGGCTCTCTAACACGTTGTTCAGTCTACTCTGCCCCTAAAGCAGGGGTCAGTCACAGCCAAAATTTTGTGCTTTTCTTCTATTGGTCATTCATTTATAATGGTTTACCATAAATTGAGAAAAATTTAAGATTGAAGGTCATTTATGCTTGAAAATTGGGGATTTTGGTTCATGGCTTTAATTGTTTCAAATTGAGGGTTTCTTGTGTAACTAGATGATCAAATTACTTGCATGCATGAATGTTTAATTTAGATTAGATGTGATGAATGAGAATACTGGCCATTTAGTATTTCAGTTTGTTAATATATGAAAAGAAAATTAAGAATCGAAAGGAACATGAAGAAAACCATAACCACATGAATAAAAATATTGAAAACCTTCGTCAAGCCTGTTACAAATTTAGAATCACTAGACAAGGTGATTTTAAGCTAAAGGCTTTGTGAGTGGAAGGGCGAAAGTTTTAAAGCTGTTGTTTGTAAACTTGAATGGGGTTCTATTGTGTACAGTATTTGGAGATGTAGAAGCATTTTTAAGTTTGGTACCTGGTTGCTAACTGAGGAAAAGACTTTGGAGAAGATTTGCTGGGAGGTTGGCTCTCGGATTGTGGGGAAGTGTAAAGGAAAATTTAAGACAAATGAAGATAATGAGCAGCTGTGTAATAACTGGGGTATTTCCTCAAGTATTTTGGCTTAGTTTGGTACCTCTTCAGTGATCTGTTTTGCTGGCTGAGTTTGGAAGTGGTTGTTTGGTTTGCTGCTGAGTTTCTGGAAAGAAGATTTATGGAAGTTGACTCATTGGTGTGTTATTACTATGTTATATTCTTACTTTTTTCTAAGTCGTTGCGATGGTTAATTGTGTTGAAAAAAAACAGAGTAACTTATAAAATGAATCGTTCTCACGTGTGGATTAACTTCTTATACTTTTGAATGGACTTCTTATACTTTCTAAGGTGACTCATTAAATCTTATTATTAATCTTTTTCAGATAATAGAATGGTTCAAGACCCTTCTAATTTGAGAATCTGGAGGTTCTTATGGTTCAAGCTCACAAGGACTAGCTTGGTGAGACGTCATTTGTGTTTGATGAATCAAAAATTGGTTTATATTGAAGTTTAAACTTGTTTATTTATCTGTTTTTTGGTTTTTGGAGACTTTTTATGTGCTTTTAGATATTTGGAGTTGGATTGTAATTGTTATGTAGTTTTTTTAATTCATGGAGTATTGTTGCTAAGACATTTTGATTAGTTTGATGCTATGTGATGGTTATGTGGATATTGAGGACATTTAGGGGATGGAATTTGTGGCTATTAGTTGTTCTAGTTGTACTGCTTTATTTTTATTTGCAGGCTTTTAAAAATGTCCTTGTTTTAATCAAATATTTGGACCTGCAAAATTTCAACTATAATACTTGAATTTTCAATCAAGAGTTACCACATAATAGCTCAGATGCAATTTAAAACCAAGGTATGTTCCATAATTGTCTTGTCTTATTGATGCCAAAATATGACTAATTTCTAACGAACTTCAAAACATTATAAAAAGAGCAATGCTATACATGCTATTATCTTACAACTTTCGACACGTATTAGCATTAAGTTGGAGACACATTAGTCACTAACATCATTCAATCACATGCTAATACGTGTCAAAAGTTATAAAAGAGTTGTAAAATAGTTGGAGTCTAGCATGGACTTTCAATTTTAAAACAAGGTTGAAGAGACATCAATTACTTAAAAAGTAATGTTAACATCTTCCAACCACATACTAACTTGTGTCAAAACTTATAAAAGAGAGAGAGTTTTAAAATAGTTAGAACTTAGAAGTCTAGCATGGATTTTCAACACAAATTGCTTCATTGCAGTAAGAGTTTGTAAAGCCTGAAGAAGAACGTGGAGAAGTATATACACACTAACATAAGGCTTAGAATATGGTGGGCTTTTCTCTCTTTCCTTTTCTTTTAAAATTAAGCACAGTGAAGCTATAGCTTTCAACTACATTGTTGTGGGATCCCTTCTTATGGCCTTGTCCAGTTCAATCTCTTGTATTCAAGCCATCTGGCTGAGTTTTTGAGTCTTAAAGCTCGACTGAAAGGATCAACTGAGAAGCAGGGCAAATAATAACGAAGTTTTAATCATATATATCACAATATACACAAGCTGAATATTTCAAGGGCAAATGATAAAGGGCTCCCACAACTAGAGCAGCTAGCTCTTAGTTGATTCAGTTTCAAGGTTCTGCCATATCATGAAGAGGGAGGGCGGGGTAGCCGCTTGGCAATTTCCTGCCAAAAGAAGGAACGATGGTCAGTCTTCCAAATGCACAAGAATTTCAAAACTGCGGACTCCATAGATAAGCCTATGTCCAGGCCCCACCAATAGCCTTGACAGTTCCCCAAAATAGTATATCAACATAATGTTTCATATAAAGCTGGTAACAGAAACTGATATTTATAAAATGTCTGTCAAAAGTACCTCAAACAGCTGATTTATATTATCTGCCGTCTTTGCAGATGTCTCAATAAAAAACATTCCATTCTTCTCCGCATAGTCAATGCCGTCCTGCAAAACAAAGAATGGATGCGTTATACCATAGAAAAATGAATGTTTATGGGCATGTAGAATGCATCAAATTGAGAAATATTGCATTCACCTGAACTGGTACTTCCCGCTTCTCCTGAAGATCAGCTTTGTTACCAACTAAGGCCATGACTATATCAGGACTTCCATGTTTTTGCAGCTCCTGTAAAATTCTATATTCATCAATTGTTTGGAAAAGTAAATTTCCACTGCAAGCATGGGAATTAATAACCAACTTAATCAAGGCATGCAGTGTACATAACTGTACACCTTTCTGGGTAAAGATGCCATGCAGTCTACATAACTACACACCTTTCGGGGTAAACATGCCATCTATAAACTGTTAGCACTTGAAGAACAATGACAGTACAACAACCCAGTTATCTCAGAGTAAGTTATTTGTAGTTTTATTTCCTTTTTTCAACCCAGCTCTCGCAACTCCTAGGGGATTTGATAAGAGCAATGTTTTTATTAGATCAAAATAAAGATTTTTATTCATCCAAAAAACAAAAGTGTACACACACATAAACCAATATTAGCTCACTTCAAGTAGTTAGTGACACTTAAATAAATGAACTTTGTGATAGAAAAAGCCAAGCCATTAGGTACAACTTTTATATAGTCATTTCCAATTGAGTCCTCATCAAATATAACTCTTAATATTATTGAAATTGAAAAACCTGCAAACCTTTTACGAGAAAAAACAGGAGAAAATGAAATTGTTGAGAAGGAAAAGAAATAGATAATATATGTTAATTCAGTAATGACAACTAATACTCTATCAAGTTCCTAATAGGATCCAACTGCAAAACGCAGGCTTATGATACACCTTTCAGCTGCTCATATTCAATTAACAACACTTTCAGAGTGAGACAGGTTTTGAATCTAGGTTTTGGTAGCATGTTGACGAGGCTTTACAACCTAGTTTGGTGGCATCTTCATAATATATTTCTTTTCTTAAACAAAACATAAAAGTAGAGTTGCTTGCATTGTTATAATTTTCCTGATAACAATTCTGAGCAATATAGTCCTCGACCCTATTAGATGATTTAAAAATTAGAGCAGGAAAAAAAAATGTTTCGTAGTAATGAGAGGTTGTAAGAGAGAAATACTAAACTAAATACTTCAAAATGAAAAGCCATAACCTACTGGAAAAAAATATCATTGCACATAGGTTAAAACAGATATTCACCTAACCACTGACAACCCAAGAACCAGCCCAATTAGTCATCAGTCCAATTCCCAATGTAAAATATTGCCAATCAAGGCCAAGCAACCATATTATGAAGCAATTAACAAACTTAAGTAATACATGCAGAGATATCAAGATCTTATTCAAGCAGTATGTGAAGCATCAAGGAGTTTTCCCCCACTAAGAAATTCCTATTATCAAAAGTTCACTGCTACATTCTGGTAACATTAGAAGTATTCCATTCACACAATAATTAGTGCAAAACATGTAATTTAGCGACCAACCAATGCCACCACTTAAAACATCTCCATAAACAAAACTTTATTGTTACTGTTACATTTAATCTCACAAAAAGTCACCAGGTATGATTAACTCAACTAGATCCTTTTGTTTTACAATTCATGCAATAAAGAATATTAGATTGGAGCGAAGTGATTGCCACTAAAGAATATTAGATTGGAAGCCAAGGTGTTTTACAATCTAACTTAATGCTCAGCATCTTCAATGTTTCAACTTTAAGGAAACAAAAAAGGTGGGGGGGGAGATAAGAGGAACAAAATTGGCATTTCTTTCTGATATTGAGCCATCAAGAAATCTATTAATAGAAATTTTGAGGACCAATAAATGACTTTAGAGGAGCACAAGAGCTTCTTTTTTTATACTCTATTCACTTGGACAACGGCTTATTTGACTCCCATAGTGCTTAGTTATAA